>WAAG01037699.1:10395-22368 GCA_013390105.1 Tichodroma muraria | reverse complement strand
AACTATGCACCAAGTATGGGATTGCTTTTGGTTTCTCTTCCCCTTCTTCCCCTGACTTGAGATTCAGCAGCTTCTGCAATGTGACAAGTTCCTGTCAGCTGTCAGGGCACTGAAATAAAGCTTTATCTTGTCTCCACAGCCCTGAATGACAGGGCTGGCAATAGGTGCACTTCAGCCAGGCAGCCACTCCTGCCATATGCTCTTCCAACCTCACTGCATGCTAACACAGCAATCTGTAGCCTGGCAGATTTGCTGTTTTTCCTTGCAAGACCTACAAAAGGAAGCAACCCTGGTTCCTATCTCTTCCTATTGCAGTATTTTATTATGCTGGATTTCAATCCCATTTTTTTACCTTCTTCCTCCATCATTGGGTGAGAGTCAGAGTCAGACTACCAGTCTAACACTGGAGAATGAGAATCCTGTTAATTCTTTTAAACTAGAATTGACTGGAAAAAAATGGCCTTGGGGCACACATCATAAATTGGGTTGAAGCCATGCACCATGAAGTNAAATTGGGTTGAAGCCATGCACCATGAAGTTGGAGTGAAAAAAAAAACAACCTATCTTCCTTTAGGGAGAGAGGACATTAGGTATTCACACTTCAAGCATGCCAACTAATCCTCCTTATTCCACAAGGCTAATTTCAAAATAACATTTATATGGCATGGTTTGCTGAGGAGGGCACTGATGAATCAGTTATCTGCCCTTTATAATAAGCACAATGCTTCCTAGACTGCTCTTTTCTACTGCCTTGTCTGCCAGTCATCTCTGTGCCACATGCTCCTCATTCAAAGGGCACCTGTTGAATAACCATGAGGCAAAGTGACAGAGCAGGGGCAATTAAAAAGGTGAAGCACAAACCCACAGTGCAGTTTTAACCACTATATTTCTATGGTCTTGCTGTAGGGACGTGGGGATTCTGCTGAATGACTGTGCTGATGCTTGAATGAGGAATGATAAGCCTGTAATTTACTTGCATGGCTGTGTGACCATGCAAGTGGCTGTTTCCTGCTGAGTAGGAAAGCCTAGACGGGTGTTTTGAGCTCTCACAGTGCTGCAGCTCAGAGCAGTTCTTTGCTGCCACAGGCATCACACACATCATTGTCTGAATGAGCCCTAGACCACAGGTTTGGGTTAAATATTGCTGCCCAGTAACAGCTGGGAAGTCCAAAAATTGCAGAAGGAATATGTTTGCAGACAGCTGCTGTGGGAGTAGCTTCTGATGGGTCTGAAATGCTATTCATTGATTTGGAAACTCATCCATGGAGCAACTTATATTAAAAGTGCACTACATTAGCAAAGAAAGCTACCCAACATGCTGGTGATTCTGCTGACTCAGAATGTCAGTCTGTCCCTGTCATGAAGAAACTTCAACTCACTATCTCATCCCACCCATGTCTGACAATGAGGCAACAGTCACAAAGATAGCTCACTCTCCCAGAGTTTCATAAATATCATCTCTGGGTAAATGGCAGAGAAAGATTCAAATTAGTGAAGGAGAGGCAGGGGAAATCAAGTATTACTCACTGTCTTCAGCAGCTTGAGAATGACCATCTTTGAGTAGACTAAAGTTCACTGTCTTTATTCAGGAGCCAAAACCAGGGACGGAGAGAAGCAATAAAAGAAACAGCGAAGATGCTTCTCCCAGACACTCTTCCAGCCTGTCAGAGTTTTCAGCTCTGGTACTTTCTTAGGAAGAGAATGTCTGACTAATCAGCAGACAATTCTGAAAGAGCCATAGCAATTATGGATAGGCCAAAAGAAGTTATTTGGGGTTACAGGAATCAAATGAGGGAGCCACGCATGTTCAAGGAGATGGCTGTGTCAGGAAGAGTTTATGAAAAGTACAGTAGAGGGGAAATATTAAGAACATGAGGTAGGTTGGGGGATACTGTGTACCATGGGGTCACAGAATAAGAGTTTTTCCACATATGATTTCAAAAGAATCAGATTTGAGACATTTCAAAAAGTCTCTTCATCACACGCAGTAATGTTAATTACCTTAACCGTGGATGTGTGTGGCAGACTAATAACAAAGATGAACCATGATGAATTTCAAAGGGACTTAAAGATCAGTGAGGATTTTGTTTTCTCCTTTAGGAATGTGGTAATTGAGAAACTGAAGTAAATTTATCAAGGTCCCAAAGCATGTTAGCAGCAGTAAATACATCGCTGCTGTGACAAACAGATATGGAACTATTTGAAATTGTAAAAGAAAGGAATGAGTGCTTTCTAAACACTGCAGTGAAAGTATATAGCCTTTAAATAATATGAACTCTGGGCTAAGTCTTAGAAAAATAGATAGTGCTGTTGCCAGGGCATAAATGTGCATACATTGAGAAAAGGTTGTTGCTCAGCTTTATACATGTTCCTGTTAAAGAATTGTTTCCTGAAGTCTTTGAAAATGTCTATTTGTTTCAGGAGATAATGCTGATTTACTTTGAGCTTTACTTAAGAGCAATTGAACACCAGGACCAGAAGAAAGCAGCAGTCTATTAGGTCCTTGACTGGGGTGACTGAGGAGAGAACAAACTGTGGCTGAAGTCAACAATAGTGTAACTGAATTGGGTTCATTTGGATGTTTCAAAGGAATTTGAAAAACTGAAAGCAAGCGGTTCTGCATCCGAATTTGAAATCCACTTATAAATTAACATTTATCAATGCATATTTTGGACAGTCTGAGGGCTTCTAACATAGATACTTCTATGGATTGACCTCCTAGGAAGAAGGATCTTAGAAAGACAGAATCCACAGCAGATCCAAAAATTTCCAATGAATCAAAACAAACAACCCCAAACCAAAGCAAGCAAAAAACCCCACAACAAAACGGGGCAAACAAAGCCCCCATGTGTTTATGATTGGAATGCTTGGATAGATTTTATAGAAATGCATGATTGCATTGGATATAATGAAAGAATTTTAAATCTTCAGTATTGTTACTGAATTTTGCTTTTGGGGGTTGTAAAGAAGAGTGGGAATACCAAGTAGAATTTCTGTCCACTTAATAGCATTTCAGGAGAGGGTTGAAAGATTTACCATCTCTTATGCCTTTTAATAATGTCTTTGTAGAAGCTGTGGGGAAATTCTCAGTATTAGATGAAATTACGTGTCCAGCACAAACAGCTTTGATGTGTAGATTATCTCACTGCTACAAGAAAGACAAGAAAGTATTGTACAATAGAATGTTGGAGGAAGTGAGAGTAAAATAGGGTTTAAGATCAGTTTTAAGTCAATGAAGATAAAACAAATGCTTCCTTAATTTGTTGTGTGTAGAGGAATAGGGCTTTAATTCTGAGCATAATTTTTTGAAATACAAAATCGTCCTTTAGTTTTCCTGGGATGTGACACCTGTGTACTTACACCGACAGGATCTGTTGATGTCCTGGGAAATAAAGAGATAAATTTTGGGCCGGTGAGGTTGCACTGCATGTGAAGAAGATCTAATAAGAGCCTGCAAAGGAGTTTGACAAGATGGTAAAAAGGGAGATCCAGCCAAGTGCCATTTTCAGTGGGCACAATATGATCAAGATTAAGTCAAACAGAGTAGGTCAGCATCCTTTGGGAGACCATTTTGACTTCTTGGATGACTAAACATACAAAGGAGGCAGCTTTTGCCAAAGATCTAAGAATTAATAACCTTCACTGGCTTCCAAGCAACAATACTAAATGAGCGCAGTGTTTCAGCAGCTTTCCTCTCCCTGTTGGGCTGTTTTAGTCTATTAGTTCCCAAGGGTTACAGGAAATGCTACAAGACTTTGAGGGCATCACCATGCCTCAAGCCGTGGCTTGGTAACTATTGAGCTTAATGCAAGAATGAAAAGAACCATGCTGCCATTTTAACATTTAACATTTTAACATTCCTTGTTTGTGGCTGACAGCTAAGCAGGGAAGGGCCTGGTCTGTGTCATGTGCAACATGGAGATTATCTGACACTGTCGGGTTGTTACATTTTTGTGTTCCATGTTGCCTGAGGACTGTTTTGTTTTTTTCTGATTTGTTTTGCTTTTATGCTTTTAGCCTTAAGAAGGAAATTAATGACATACAAAGTTTTAGGCAGAACTCAGTGCTGTTCTTGACCAGAATTGTAGAATGGTTTGGATTGAGAGGGATCTTAAAGGTCATCTAGTTCAAATCCCTGCCATGGGCAGTGACACCTTCTACTAGACCAGGTTGTTCAAAGCCCCATCCAACCTGGCACTGAACACTTGCAGGGACGGGGCATCCACCAGTTCTTTGGCCAATGTCTTCCAGTGCCTCACCACCCACACAGTAAAGAATTTCTTCCTAGTACCCAATGTAAACCTACTCTCAGTTTAAAGTCATTCCCCCTTGTCCTGTCATTACATGTCCTTGTTAAAAGTCCCTCTCCATCTTGCTTGCAGGCTCCCTTCAAGTACTGGAGGGCCACAATTATGCCACCCTGAAGCCTTCTCTTCTCCTGGCTGAACAATCCCAGCTCTCTCAGCCTGCCTTGTAGGAGAGGTGTTGCATCCCTCCAGCCATCTTGGTATCCCTCCTCTGGACTCACTCCAACAGGTCAATGTCCCTCCTGTGCTGAGGACCCCAGAGCTGGATGCAGCACTGCAGGTGGGGTCTCACAGAGCAGAGCAGAGGGGCAGAATCCCCTCCTTCCCTTGCTGGCCATGCTGCTTTGGATGCAGCCCAGGCAATGCCAGTGTTATTTTTGAACTGTGACTAATTTTGAGAAAGCTGGACATATATAATTTGGTTTTCTAACTTTATAGAGACCTAACACAGATCCCCGACTTGAAAAGAACTCTAAAATGAGAAAGCTCAGAATTACACTTCCCGAAGCAGATAAAATTGTATTCTCTTGTAGGTATTCTTAACAATAGAACCTTTCAATATATGATGATATGATACAGATAAGATTGTCAAACTCTCCATCATTTACTATGGAACATTGTTCATATTTGAGCTTAGCTTTCATAACAAACAGAGAATGAACTTCTTTTTCCTCCTCTCTAGCTGAATAAATTAGGGCAACACAGAGTATTACCCTTCAAATTTTATAGCATATGCTATTAAAATAAATTTAAACTTGACCCCACTGAGATGAACACACATGAGAAGACCATCAAGGTTAGCATGCTTGTCCTCTCTGATGTAGGTGGTAAACGAATGCCTTTTTCCTCCTTTCTCCCTCGAGCTGAAGGAGACCTTTCCCCCTGCACTGAGCCCTGCATCTGCTGTGTCATTACCAGAGCAGGCATAAAGGTCTCTGTGTGCTTGTCTGTGGGTCCTCATCACCTCCCTTGCTGCTTCCTGCTGCCTTCTGCAGGCTCAGAAACCCTCTCTGGCCTCTACTTGTGTCAGGTTGTGCCTCAGCTACTGGACAGAGGGGACTGACTGCTCTGGGTTGCAGCTACACCAGGGACAAGCTGAATGAATTGTGCATGCAGGTTGTAGGGTAAAGAAAGGGGTGCAGCAGGTGGGGAACAAGACTGGCAGCTTGTCACATGCTTCTCTAGCACGTCACAGTGCCAGGCATGCATAGGATATGGCACTTTGTTGTATAGAACAGTTATGTCAGGTAGTGAGTAGTAAATTAGGCTGCCCCTCTCCAGAAAGCTTCTCTGTCTCCTTGCCAAAAGAATTGCTTGAAGAAGGAGCTAATCCCTCAGATTTACACAGAAAATTCACCATTATGCCTGGAGCAACTCTTAAACCTCCAGAAAATTAGAGTCCAGAAACATAGTTTGGTATCCTGTAGAGCTGAGCTAAAATAGGGCCTTTTGCTGTAATGCAGTTTCCATGCACGGGGCAGCAGATTTGGATTCCCTCCTGCACAGACCTGGACTCTTAATAAAATTCCATCTGTGTTTCCTGCCCTCTGGGGTGATTTCCTTTGGCTAACAGTGATGTCTTGGAAAAGAAATAATAATTGCTGTACCAGGGCACTCTTGGGAAGTATGGTGTGGATCTGGTAATGTAGAACTCTTTTAATGCATGCACACAAAGCACAGCTCTGATGCTGCTAGATGATAAACTACAGGAATTTTAGCGATGAATTTCCATTCTCCACTGTTGATGTTTTTATGCATTAAATGGAGCACTTTTTAGCATGTAAGAGTGTTTCAGTCCCAACCTGAAATTCATATTGGTTTGATACAGAATTGCATCAAAATCACCATGGGTGTATCTCCTACTTCTAGTAGCAGTGTATTTAAAGGGAATTTTAACAAAATTTTAGCTGTGGTGAGACTGAGCTATGACCCATTCTCTCTCCAAGCCCTGTGCTCTGTGTTTCCACTTCAATCAGATACAGTGAGTTTTGTGTTGAGGATCCTACTGCAAGGGAACCATCCTCTGCTTTATACCATGTCTGCCTGGCAGACTGAGGGATCTGGGCTTTCCTCTTTCCTCTCAGTGGGTATCTTGTGGCTGATCTAAATGAAGTCAAGGCAAGGAGAGAGTCCTTTTAGAGCCTTAAAGGTAAGTGGATGTTTACAGTTTTCCTGCTCATTTAATTCTTGGTAGAACTTTGCTGTTCTAACTCCCCCATGTACAGCTGTGGGTAAGTGAAAGGGTTCTGTCAGCTCACTCCATTACTTCTCCAATACAAATACTTCCTACATCCATTAACAGTCTGCATTTTGGAGTTTTCTTCTATCTTCTGTTGTTGATCTTGATCAAGGTGTGGTCTGGTCACCATGTGCCTGTGAGTGAAGCATGACCATGGTTAGAAATTTTTAATCCCTTTCCTGAAAGGCTGAAGGCTAAGGCAGATTTGGCCTGTTGGGTGTCCTTCATCTCTGGAATCCTCACAGCTGACACTGAAGTGCCAGTTAAGGGCATAGGAAGGTCTTCAGTTGTTTTTCCTCTCATTCATTTCCTGTCTGGGTCCAGGGTACCCTATGTACCTTCCCTTACGCAGGCTGCTTCAGCTCAAGTCAGCTCTTATGCTGGAGAGAAGGAGGAGTCCGGTCAGCTGAGGGGACAGCACAGAAGGAGGATGAACCTGTCTCTGCCCACTCTTCCTCCCAGTGCTGAAGCATCCAGGTTACCGTCCCCACCCTGGCATCAATGAGGGGCATTGTGAGCACGTGCAGAGTAGGACCAGGTGGTCCAAAGCAGGCTCAGGAAATTGTGCCTCACACCATAATACTGTCATGTCATCATACTGGTATCACTGGGCAGCTCCCCTATTCATACTGCAGTGCCAGGGGAATGGCAGTGTATCCCCAGAGGAAGCCAGGAGCGGAGTAAAACAGAACTGAGGGTGGGCTCTTCTCCAGTCGCGTGTGCAGTCAGTGTGTGGGACTCACACTCCAATCAGTGTGTGGGACTCACAGCTCAGCGTTTGTCTCCATCTCAGCACGGAACAGCACGGACATCCCCACGTGGCACTGTGAGGTGGGAGCCTGGATACTGACAGCAACTTGTCATGGCGCTGCAGGACTTCGAGTGAAGGCTGGAGCCAGCCTGAGAAGCAGGGTAAATTGGCCCATGCTGAGCTCCTGGCTGACACTGATTCTCGTTCAAAGCTTGCTTTTCTGAGCCTGTGCTACGGCAGGAGGGACTGCGTACAACAGCACATCTTGAAGGGTCCCTGGAGAAGAAGAAAGGGGCTTCCTGGGTCATCCTGTCTCACATTTGGTTTGGCTTGTAAAGTATCACATTCCCCCATGGCAGACTACAACTACACTGAGAATAACAGCTGATAGGTTGACTGCTTTCTGTGATGACATTTTTCTTTTTGACAGACAAGCAGATGAGAGTTCATTTTATTGAAGAGTTACAGTTTCAGCACTAAACCGTGCTGGGATTTAACTGTTATGTTTGCATTTTTGATGATTCTGAAGCTCAATAATAATTAACATTGACCCAAGGATTGTACAGACCATTTTTTGTGTGTGTTAAAATTATTCTACCCTTGCTTGTACCCAGGTATTCCAGTTTGTATACACCACACAATTTTTCTTTTTTTCTAAACGCATTTTTTCTAAAATTACGAAAACAGGGAAATTATTGAGGCCATTTCTTATGCGTGATATTGTAAAGTCAGGTGTCTTCGGTGCTGTGATCCCAGCTGCGCAGGCATGGGAAGAAAAATGGAAATCACAGGGAATAAATGCAGAGCACCTGTGCACCTCTCTGTGACTAGCTTGATGGCAACAGGTGCTAATGTCACGTGAGCTCAGTATCGTGCAGGATAACTCAGCAGTCATTAAAGACATTGAATGAATTAGAGCATTCCTGGACTAGATTTTCTGAAGCCTTCTTTACAAGAGTAAGTGGCATTGTGGCTTTTGAAATTCATGGCTTTAGAGCATCTTATTTCAGTCTTAGGTCAAAATAAACTAGGCTCTCCTTTTCTAATGTTAATAATTCAGGATTAACTGAAATCCAAGGTAAATTAACATAAGTGATCCTTATACTGAAAAATGGGTACTCCTCCAAGGAGATTCATGACTATGTCTAAATCATTCCGAAAAGGAGTTTGGTTGTAGTATTGCACTGCACTGTTTTTTGTCACTAAGACATAGGTGACTGAAAGTGAGGCCAAATGAGATCAGAGCTGCAAAGCTACTGAGGAGAATGAAGTTACAAGTGGTCCCACAGTGGGATTTTCAGGAATGCCTATTCAAATGAGGATACCAAAAAATCTTTGTAAAATTGGCTTTTTTCCCTCCAGCATGAAAGTTGGCTAACAAAAGGCGAGGCTACCACTATATGTGGAACATATGAATAGAGAGAAAACCCAGTCTATCTCCCAGTGAAAGCAAGTCACTCACTTCAGAGCTGTTTTTACTGAAGCTTTAAATATCCCTAGTAACGGGACTTTCACAGTACTTCTCTCAAAGAGACGCCTCTTCAGTAGTATGGTTACCACTGGGACAGCTCTTATAGGCAAAATGTTTTCTTCTTGGTTTCATTTTGTTTTGTTTGGCCAGGGAATCAACCCGATTACAGTCCCAGGAGCAGGTAGGAACTATGTGCTTCTTCGAAATGAAACTGAATCTGATGCCTTGCTATTGAACCTAAATTAGCATCTGGACTGAAGATGCTTTTTCTTTCAATCTGTAGGGACCTCAAGCTGCTGGGGTAACCTTGCAGCAGAACTGAACAGGCTTTAAAAGCACAGTTCTGTGTCTCTTACTCCGCCCACCTTATTTTGTAATAACCACTAATATGTCCTGTTACTTTGAAATGATCTTTACCGTTTTAAATTAAAAATATAACTTTGAGTTAAAGGAGTCACCAGAATAATTCCTTTATATGAACCACACCTCCCTTCATGGTGAAGCAACATGCAGTGTACACCAAACAGTGGACAATATATCACTCCAAATGATTCCCTTCTAGAGGCTTATAGCTTTTGAAAATATCACACTTCTCCACCTCCTTAGCTGTCATTCAGTCAAGTCTCACAGATGAAGCTTTTAAAATCTATGGTCATTGTTCACCCCCTTCTTCCAGCTCACTTCCCTGGTTCCCCCATTCATGTTATTGTTTGGAACTGCTCTTCCTTATAGTTGTGTAGATTCAAAAGCCAAGGTCAAAGGGGCCTTTCAGGGCATGTCTACACTGTGTGATGCAGTGTTATCCTGCAACTCTGAAGGAGTGCTGAATGAGCCAGAGCTGGCAGTGCCCTGGAGAGACAAAGATGTCATTTGGATGAAAGCATCCCGTCTTAACTTGGGCACTTAGAGATGGAGATTCACCTGTTCTTCTTCCCTTAATTTTTGCTTCTGATTTTCATTAACTCCCTGGCTGAAGTTTGTGCTTTTATTTCACTCTTATTCTCTTTGGCCTTTTCATTACTGTGGACTTGTCCTTTCTTCCTGCTGTGTTATGAGATAATTCACTTTACAGTTTGAAGTGAAAACAGCCAAAATGGCAAGGCAAGGGATGCTGGGATATGATTTTCAGAACCATATAATTTGCTGAAGAATTTCAGGTCCAACTTATAAATATACTTAAAGGGTCCTGATTTGAAAGACAGTGGTGTTAGGAACTGACATGTCCTGAAAATTCAGATTTCAACATATGGCTCTTCTCTGCAATGAGATTAGTTCAGTGGAAACATGGATGTGAGCCTACAGTGGACTTGCCACTCAGCACTAAGTCTGTATGTTTGGGAAACATATTAAGGAGGTTTTGTCTATGTGCCAAAAGTTACTTGTGATAAACTGGAGCATAACGTGCTCGTGGGGCTGGGCATGAAGAGAGCTCTGGCTCTGCCTTTGGCTGTGACTGACGGGTGAGCAACTGCCCTGGGTGAGTGCAGGAAAATGGCCTGACCCTCCCTGACTGCAGCAGCACAGTTCTTCTGACGGCCTGCTCCCCCTCTGGGTGGGTGTCTGAGAAAGGTGGGGGCTGGGAAGGCTTTCCTTGTCAGGGCTCCCTAGCACAGGGAGGTTCCCTAAAAAGGCCTTGTCAGTGGGAAGAAAATAAGCTTCTAAAACACTTCTGAAGTGTGATTTGTCTGACCTAGTTTATACTCCTGCTTTAGGATGCTCTGAGTCACACCCTCAAAGTTCCCGTTTCTCTTCAGTGTTGTCACCAAAGGGAAAACCCGGTTGAAGCTCTCAGACATGGGGACTCCCATCTCCCAAGGGCATAGGGAACAGCCGGGTGGGTTGGCAAGTGCCCACAAGCTCATGACACCCTCTCTTGGTCGTGGAGATGAGCCCCCAGTAACTCCAGAGGCCAGGGCAGAGGCTCCTAAGTCCCATAGGTGTAATTCAAAGTGCCATTGCACTGCTCCTCAGTGTCTTGGCATGGTGTCGCCAGCAGTGACGTACGGCACAGAGATCTCTTCCTCAAATGTGACGTCCGCTGCTTTCTACTACTCTATTTCTTACCTCTCTTCTTTTATGATTGCAGTTTGCCTTCTTTTTCTCTGCATGCATTTTCTGAAGCTGAATCTTATTTTTGTTACTTAATCCTTTGGTCTACTTCTGTGTCAGCTGGTACTTGCAACTCTTCCCGGTTTAGTATCTTCTCTGAATGTCATTACCATATCATTACTTTCTTTTTCTAGTCTGTAACCCAGGACTAATGCTGATACCTTCTTGACCCCAAAAGACACTTTCTTAAATTGCATACAGATGTAGATAGCTAGCTCGATTTTCTTTGGAATGCTGTATGCTTTTCTTAAAATAAATGGTGTGCTGGCAACTGCAATGATATCATAGCAACAGGATATGATTATGTAGGAGTCTGTACTGAGGGGTATTCCAGAAACTATATCTATATACGTATGCATTTATTTGTATAAGCATGCACGCATGCGTGAATATTTGTGTTAATAATGTATTTAGATATAATTAAAGAGCAAAGACCTTAGTAATAACCTAAGACGATTTTTTTTTCTCTTCTGCAGGCAGTTTTATATTAAAAATAAATTAGAAGTAACTCCATGGTGTGTCAGAGAAGCTGATGTAGTGACATTAGTGCTAAATAGAGAACAGCACCTGACTCTGCCTCCCAGACTCACTAAGTGAAATAAGCAAAATTTGAATTTTGGTAGATGAAATCCTAAAAACCCAGCAATTAAAAAATATATATATATTTAACATGCTCAGCATTGTCACACCTTGGTTTAACTGTTGTCTGGGATATTTTTTCACAATGACAGATACAGCTATCCAGCTCATGTATATTCTGAGAAGACACGGTGCTATAACTTTCCAGACGTGTGCCTGGGAGCGAGTGCATGCGTGCATTAATGTTCGCTGGGGCTCCTGCATCGCCATGATCTCCTGTGCATGCAGACCCATGCACTGCTGCTCCCGCGTGTGCGTGGGGGGTGCCTCCGTGTGTGAACACGCACATCTGCCTCGTGGTAGTTCACAGCAATTTGCAGGAAGAGATCAATAGGTGTAGAAATTACTTCGACATGGAAATTAATTGAGATCTACATGGAAAGAAAAGGGATGATTTCTGCGGGTTTGGAAGCTATTCTGTTGGGGGGGGGGGGAAAAAAGTTTTGCCGGGGGGTGT
>WAAG01037697.1:170430-242105 GCA_013390105.1 Tichodroma muraria | reverse complement strand
ACACACGCCTTTCTTTTAAAGAGGAGGCAGCACTGACTGCTTTTTCTTTCACATAACACTTGAAAAGCTGTTTGACACTTTGAGTATTTACAGCTTCTGACTCAGATCGTGTAAGCAAACAGCATTTGAAGTGCTCATTCTAACCACTTGGCTTTGGCTCTGGAATTGGAGTGGGTGTCTGTAGTTTGCTGTACAAGTGATGGCTGTAGGTGGATTTGCTAATAATGGTAATTAAGTTTTTCCTCTCGAAAGTATTCCCACAGTCTACATCTTTCAGCTCGATGCCACTGCCCAGCAGCTGGTTTACAAACAGCAAATCTCTCTGAAACACAAAGGCTGGGACATCGCATTTGAGGAAATGGGAGACCTGTGGATTTTGCAGGAAGACAAAGAGGCTCCTCTTCTTTTGTACAGAGCATGTGATGGACAGTGGAAGGTACTTTTTTAATGCTGAAAATCCTGAGCGCTTGGTGATGTCTTGAGGGCATGACAGAAGTGGAGTTTGCTGTTCATGAAAGCTAAAAAGGCACCTTTCTCTCTGTCTTGAGAAGGAGTAAAAGCCATAGATACACATCTCATTCTTCTTCTCACCTGTGTATGATGCAGAGGTGTCAGGAGCTTGTTATGAGCATGAGCACCAGTGTGCCTGTTCTCAGCTAAAGCTGCCATCTGGCACAGCAGGATCAGAGTGCTTGTCAGCACTCAGTACATTAAACCATTGCCTGAGCTTTCTGTGGGCGACACTTGATTTTAAAAAAAACACAAACCAAAAAAATCCCTTTGGGTTTGCTCAGGAATGCTTTCCACACAGCTTTCCTTGTGCCTGCCTCTGAGGGATCCTTTGCAGGACAAGGCATTCTAGGAGCAGTAAGGGAATTACTTAATTTTCACTGAGAACAGGGAATCAAATTGGGGGTATGTGCTATCAAGTTCTCTTTTATTGCCTATTAAACAACTGGAAACTCATTTGTTATCGTTTTAAGTCCACAGCTAATTATGGTCTGGTTGTGAAGTGGTTTTAAATGAAACTTCTGAGTGTGTGCTTTGACCCTAACGTGTTCCCTGGGATATTTCTTTTCCTCACATATTAGTAAGTGGGAATCAATTTCTTTGTTCAAATGGCAAAGCTTTCCTAGCAGAACTTGAGATCTCAGGCCAGGTTTCAGTAACAGTCCTAGAAAAAAGGAGCCTGGAAGAGATGATGGAGGTTTTACACTTGCTCTGTTTCACTACACTCTTCTGAGAGCTGTTGCATTCTTCAGCATGCTGTGAGACACGAAATTGTCTATTAATTCCACAATAACATGCAGCCTTCCTTCTTTTCCCAGGCTGTAACCGATGACAAAGGATTACAGAAGATGTCAAAATACATTCAAGACAACTGGACAGTGTTTGAAGGTGAGAAATTTGGCCTAAAGGTTTAGGGAATGCAGTTTTTACAGCTGAAGCATAAGATTTAGAACAAGACTGGAGTTCAGGTCAGTTCAGCTGGCTGTTGAAGTCAGTCTTAGTTTCATCACTCTGTCTGGTGTGGAAGTCAGTGCAGATAATAAAGTGTGTTCAGGGCTCTGTTATCACAGAGCCATGTGGCTATTTAGAGCTGAATTGCAGCCTTTTAACTTTTCCACAGACACCTTATCACAGGGATGCATCCAAACAGCCTCTGGCAGAGCTGCTGGAGTCTGTCTTACTGCTGTGGTATCAAATACTGGTGTTTGTTGTCTTGTCTCTTGCCTGGGTGTGAGACTTTTATCACAGGTACAGTAGAGACATCAGGATGGAACAGCCATGGGAGGAGCAGCTCTGCTGTAAAGATGGGCTGTTGGGTCCACCTTGGCAGGGCAGGTGATGTGGAGCCTGCTGTGACTGGAAGATGTGACCCTGGATGGGTCAGCAACAGATGACATTGCTTAGTGTCAGGGCTGGCTCATTTTGTTCTTGCTTCCTGCCCCACTCCCAGTCTCTGTCAGAAAAATAATACCTGGTTTCCTCATTCAGAAGCACCCTATGTTTCCAGGATTTTTTGTATTATTAAAAACACCCAGCTGAAATTATAGCAGTGGCTGTGGCTGCAGGGTAGAGAAGGGCTGTGGCATGTACTAAAATCTCAATTATGTATTGAAACTTCATTCATAGAAATTTCTGTTCTGTACTTTGTCGGGAGACTGGAATCTTCCTTAAAAAAGTGTTACGGTTCCCAGCAGTCTTACGGTCTGTTCATGGTGGCCATATATAAAGATGGAAGAGCTGCAGAAATGTTCACTCTGGTGTAAAGTTTCCTTATGATCTGGTACTGGATGGTTTAGCATGTAGCTGTCATTAGGTTGGTCATTAAATTGTAATTAAGGTGGTGCAGTCTTTGCTAGTCAGGTGCTCCGTTGGAAGGGAGATGTTTGCATGGAGATGTTGCAGACCTGATAGTTACAGCCAGGCAGATAATTAGGAGGATGAGGTCTGAGTGAAAATGAGCACAGAGAAGTAAAGAGAGCGGGCAGGGGGAGAGGTTCTGGGTGTAATTAGCCCGTGGAACAAACAAGTGTGAAATGCAGTCACCAGCTCATCTGCAGCTGAGAAAGGAGCTCGGCTCACATGACAGGGTTCATTATCGTTAATTAGTAGGGGAGGCTCACTTGATGAGCACTTATTCCAGTGCATAATTAGTGCTTCAAAGGTAGTTACATCTTCTGAAACAAGTGATCGTTACATTGTTTGAATCCAGTCCTAATGCCTGCCTATTGTCCTTTTATAAACTTCTCACCTGTCTGAGGTTTCTGTAGGATTTAAGATGCAATGGTAAATCTGGAAGTATCACAGAATCCTAGGATGGTTTGGGCTGAAAGGAACTTTAAAGACAACCCAATTCCAACCCCTGCTGTGGGCAGGGACACCTTCCACTAGTCCAAGCTGGTCAGAGCCTCATCCAGCCTGGCCTTGGACACTTCCGGGGATGGGGCATCCACAGCTTCTCTGGGCAACCTGTTCAAAGTGCCTCACCACCCTCACAGGGGAGAATTTCTTCCTAATATTGAATCTAAACCCACTCTCAGTTTGAAGCCATTCCCCCTTGTACACATTAAGCAGTTTGACTTTGTTCTACAACTGATCCCAGAAAAGGGTTTAGTGCAGACTGATCAAGTGGAGAGCAGCATGGCTATTCAAACTGGCAGCGTGCAATTTCTCCCAGAGCAAAGGCCAATAAAGCCTGTATGAGCACAGCACCCCTGAAAATGAAAGCTTGTGCTTTGCTGAGTACCACAAAGGGAAACTTGCTTTGTCTACCAAGGAGCAGGGGGATGCTGTATGTGGGTTTCTGTGGAGTAGCACACTTAGTTTCAGAACCAAACGTTAGCAGGTACTGGATTTCTCTTCATTTGTCCTTTAAAGATCGTGAATTTTTGTAAGTGGGAAAAGTTGATAACTGTCAAGTGCCATTCCAACAATTTTTTAGAAATATGGACTGAACCAGCTGGTTTCATACTGTGTTCTCTACAGAGGCAATCTGATTGGGGATTTTTGGATAGCAGTTAGTTCTCTGCTAAACTCATCTAAACCTACAGTTTTGGGCCTGCTGTGAGGAATATTACACTGAACTCACAGAAGGTGTAACAAAGCCATTGGAACAAAAGCTTAGGAATCTATATGCTACAGAACACGACTATTTGAAATCTACTCCTTTGTCCTTGTAAGTTAATGCTCTAGGAGAAAAGCCAGCTGTGCTCAGTCAGGTGGCAACTCCCTTTGTAGTGCTTGGGTCTCAGGGAAAACAACTTCAGCAGTTCAAAAACAGGCCCTGAAGTTTGCAAGTGTCCAGTGTGTGAGGAGAGCTGTGCCCTCTCTTTGCTTCATTGTGAGGTGCTTGACTATGAATGTTTTCTGCCTAAAAATGGAGGCTGTGCCTGGCTGGTGAATGCTGAATAGCTGTTTGCCAACACGTATCAGGCTTACACAGTGTAAATGTTGATATTTAATCACAGAGTGGCTTGGGTTGGAAGATCATTAAAAATGACCTCATTGCATCCCCCTGCCACGGGCAGGGACACCTTTTACCATCCCAGTTTGCTCCAAGCCTCATCCAGTCTGGCCTTGGACACTTCCAGGGACAGCCACAGCTTCTGTGGGCATCCTGTGCAGGAGCCTCCCCACCCTCACAGGGAAGAAATTCTTCCCAATATTTAATCTGAATCTGCCCACCTTCAGCTTAAGGCCACCCCCCCCTTGTCCTGTCACTACATGGCTTTGTGAAAATCCTTCTCCAGCTCTCCTGGAGCCTCTTGGGGTACTGGAAGGCTGATACAGTGGATGAGACCACAGTAAATGAATTGGAATGCCACTATCTAAAATTACAGTGCAGGAAGTAATTGATGAGACTGCTGAGGGAATTAACACCTCTGTTCTTGCTTTGCCCAAGTACAGGTTTTGTTGGTGCAGAGAGCTACTACAGCCACCTCTACAAGGCCTCCTTTGATAACATGGACGAGTACCTGCAGAGGAAGGAGGAGAGGTTACAGCAGCAGAAGAAGAAAAGTCAGGATCTGCAGCATGGTTCCAGTGGACAGGTGAAAAAAAAGATGAAGACTGAAGAGCCATCACTATGACTGCTGTGAGCTTGTGATCTTTGCCTTGAGGGAAGGAAGTGATCCAGCTGTGGACTGCTTCGACATGAAAAGTGAATCATGCAAAAGGACTGGTTTAAAATTCTATTCAGGTTTTCAGGCAGGCTGATAGAACAATATCCTGTTTGCAGCAAATAATGCATTTACAACATACCTAAACTTCCTAGCAGAATACAGTGTTAGTGGCTCAATCCTGGGATCTCTGATGCATGTTATATGAATATTGGAGATGGTATTTTCCTTGAAACAGGATTTTCTTTTTGCCTACTGTGTTCAGGCTTCTTCTTCAGGTGGAAACACACTGATTAAAGTGGATGTAACTTTTTATTACTTTCGGTTTAGGTTGTGTTGGGGTTTTTTTAAAAACTTTTTTTATAAAGTCTGTTAGTTAATGTAACTAACTTTGTGTACCTGGGTATGGGAAAGGGAGTGTAGAAAAAATTCTTGCTGGGTGTGAGAGGTTTTAGCTGAGACTTTGCCTTCTCTGTTTTTATCCTTTAACTTCGGTTCATCCAGTTGTGATTTTGCCTAGCTTTTAATCCATTACTTCTTACTTGTGGAATATCTCTATAGGAAGAAGTGCAAAAGTTAATTTTGTATGCTGCACAGTAAAAGCAAAACGTGTCAGTCGACACTGTGTTATTGGAAGCTCCTTACATTGCAGTATGATCCTACTGGTGTCTGTGAAAATCATTCCAGAATCCTGGGAGCAAAATTTGGAGTGCATCCTGCTTTTTTTCATCAAGAGCTTTTCCATACTTTAATTATCCAAGAGCTACATCTTCTTGAGAAGTTATCAGTAACAGCCTTATGGGGCCACTTGTTGCTTCATCAGGGGGCAGAAGATGTGTTGATCTGCCAGATGGTATCATGTTCGTGTGGAATGTAATGTCCTTCACAAAACCAGGTGTGGAAATCTGTAAATTAAAAAGTCCATTAAAAAGTACTCAGTATTAACCTGTGCACTGTGAGTGGTTCTCTCTGGAGTGCCTGGACACCTAGAATTTTTGCATTCAAATGCAGATGTGTGGCCCAGCTGTTTGGTTTGCTGACAGCTTCTCCCCTCCCTTTCTCCCATGGAAGATGCTCAATGTCAATAATAGAGCTCAGTCACAGGTAGGCAAATTTCTTGGTAGTTCACCTAAATCCCATGATGATGGGATAAAAAAACCCTGTAATTTCAGTCTTCTGAAAACCTGGACTGTACCTGGAACAGCCAGTACAGTGGCACAACACTGGTGATGAGCATTTTTCTAGGTTCTCAGGAAAAGGTGAGAAGCTGCCATCTGGAGTGCTTTGGTGGTGGCTTGGACACTGAGTCTCCTGTGGTGTGATGGTGGCTTTTTAAAACTAGTTCTTGTGTTCATTTAATTGAAGAGAGGAAGTTGGGGAAGCACTTAAGGAAGCTCAGCCTCAGAGTGTAGCTTTTATTTAGGAACAGAGTTTGCTGGTGTGCAGATTCTGTAAAATACCACCAGAACCAGGCTTGTATTCGCACTGTCTGTGAACCAGACAGGACAGGAGGAAAAGCTTCTGACTGGATCTTTTGCTAGCTGTGAAAAAGAAATAATCCCATGATGAAGCTTGCAGACACCATGCAAACTCCAACGTTTCTGAACACATTTGAATCTGCAGCAGGAGCCTGTATTGGGTCACTTCCAATCCATTTTCTCACTGGAGGAAAATCTGAGGAGGACACAAGGTAACTGCCTTCAGTGGTTGGTGGCAGATGCTTTATGTCGTGTCGTTGAACTTCTAAAGGATCAGAGACTGCCATGGCAATTCCTATTCCTGAGGGGTATTTTTCCTCAGCACAGGGCAGACTTTGACAGTGATCTCCTCTGGCTGCAGGCACTCCTGTGATCCTCACCCTGCTGCTCTCCTGGAAGAAACCCAAGTTTTCTTCCAACGCTTGAACTCATGACAGATTGCCGTGTGTGGGAGTGACATGAGATGTGATATCTGGCAGATGGCTCAGGCCTTTCTGTTCTTCTTCCTGCAAGTTCTCCTTTCCTTTTCCATTTCATGTTTCCTTTTCTGCACACAGCAGTTCCTCAGCTTCAGTTGTGAGACCATGTGTGCCTATGCATTGCTTTGAAGGGCTCTGTGCAAAGTGATCAGAGAAAGGAGGTTTTGCTGGAAGGTCTAAATCCTTCCTTCAGATGTTTTCCAATCTGCCTTGTCTAACTGCAAAACACAAATCATTAAAAGGGAGTGGATGCCACTGCTGCAGAGAGAGAGACAACACTCCTCTCCCTGGTATTTGAACTATTTATTTCTAGTGGTTAAACCTGATGTCACTTGATTGTGTTTATTTCTGAACTTGAACCAAGGCCTGTCTGTGTGTCTGGCAAAAGGGGGTGGGTCAGTCAGGGTGTATTTTATAGCAGGACTGGAAACCCTCAAACCATTCTAAGAATATTTGTAGGCCACATAAGTTCACCCCACACTGCACTGGAGCTTTTTATGGTGATTGTGCAACTCCCCTGCTTCTCTCCAGAGCGCTGACAATCCAAGGAGCTTTTAAAAATGCAGGTAGGGGAAAATGTGTTTCTTTTCCTCAGTGTTTCAAACCAAAACATATCCTTCCTTGGGGATTTCATCAAAACCCCCTTCAGCAGCACATAGTTGAACAGAGTGACCTTTTATCTGTCATAGCAGGAAGGAACCCTAATCAAATGCAGCCCAGAACTATGCTTTGGAACAGTCCTTACATTTTTAAGAAAACTTTGAAAACAAGCTTGTTCTATAAACAAAAATGTCTGTAAACAAAGATGTTCCTTTCTTTAAAAAGAAAACCCCCAATACAATGTAGTTGCTTTATCTCCAGGCTAATAAAAAGTTGCTGCCAATTTCAGTGCACTCCAAAATCTGCTTCAGCTTTCTTTGCTGAACTATTTTGTATGGAGTGCATTGATCTGAGGAGGAACACCCTGTGGCTTTAACTCTTACTGGTTGTCCCTGCTGCCATCAGTCCTGGTGTGAAAGCAGAGCAGGGGGTGTGGTGAGGGAAAGCACGATGTGATTTGTCAATAGTTGTGGATGCAGAGGCTGGAAAGAGAATTAAATGTTGATTTTAAGTGTGTTTGCACGGGTTATCCCCCACTACTGCACACCAATACTTCTTTCAATATTCTATTTCCCCCCTCTCCTTTTCTATTAACAGAGGTAATGGATGTTTTTGCACAGACAGATGTGCCCATGGGCATGACCTGAACATCCAGAGGAGTAGCTGCCCCTCATTTCCTAAGCAGCACTTACAGCCTTGACTTTGAACAGCTTTTGGAAAATCTATTGAGTCAGTTCCCACTGGAAATGAGAGTTGGGTGCTGTTGGGTGCTTAATTCAACNCGTGTGAGTGTGTATGTATGTGTGTATATATGTATATATACACACACAGAAATATATACATATATAAATAAAGATGTATATATGTATAAAAATATATATGGATAAACATATATGTATAAAACATGGATATGTTTTTATTTATTTTAAAATTTATTTTATTTTTCAATTTATAAAAATTTAAAAAACATAGGTATAAAAAACATATATGTGTGTAAGAAACCCCCCACCAAACAAAAAATCCTCCAACTACTCATGGACCCAAATTTCTTTCTAGCATAAAATAAGGAGATCCTCACCATGTGTTGTATCTTGCTCTTATATCACCCTTTGGCTTAAGCTTCATTCGTACATGGGAAAGGAATTACACTGTGCACTGCACGTGGCTCTCACTTCCTCAGCCTCTGTGGGAGAACCTCGGTCCTGTGAAATGTCCAGGGAGCAGCACAGGTTGTCACTTTTGAGTTTTCCATGCCCTGTGTTAAAGAAAATACAGTATAAACAAGTAACTGTGCTGTTAATCCTTTCTGAAGTGACTGTTGGAGGGAGGCAGTTATGAAACACAATATTCAACGTGAAAACACAATTAAAGCATCCATTTTTGGCATTCCATCTGTGCAGGTTTTCAGGCTTGCAGCTTGATTCACTGCCTTTACAACTGTACTGCAACCCACCAGCGTTTTGTGCTTTTAAATAAGAGCTGTGATACTGTATTTTCTCATCAGCATGTTGTCAAGATGGCAGCATCCCATATAAATTCTGGTTAGTTTTTTGCAGTGCTGGATGTCTTGGATTTCTCCATTGACGTTTCCCCTTTATCTCTGCAATATTTCACTTAGCAGTGCTTCCTTTGCTTTCTAATATTTCAAAGCTCAAGAAAGGCAGAATGTGACACACCAGATATATCAAATTAAAAGCAGTATTACTCTGATTTTTTTTCCCTGTTTCCTAGCCTGTGGAAGAATTCATATTATTATCTATGTGCATTTAGTGTTAGCTGAAGTAATAACTCATCATTGCCTCTAAAGCCAACAGTATACAGCAAATAAACCAGCAATTTGAAAGTGAAAGCTTCTTATCTTCAAGGAAATAATGACTGTAGTAATTAGTCACTGTCTCTAAAATTTGCGTGTACTGTGTTTCTGGAATACTTTACTGGGAAATTCTGTTTTGTAAACAAGGCAGAACTGCTCTGTGTCAGGCAACTTCTAGTAAGAACAGTATAAATCAACTGGTACTTCTCAGCTTCCCTGAAACCTATGAGAGTGTCTTCAGGGAGAAGAGCAGCTTTTACCCGCTTGTTTTAATACAGAGGCACGGGGACTTTGATCATTGCATCATAAAATTGAATTTTAAGCCTTTTCTCTCACTTGCCACTGCCTTCATTAAAAGACAAAAAAGCTCTCCAGAACCCCAAAGTGACCAAAAGAACCCCATGGCAAATTAGAACAAAAGACCCCAGTGATCCCTCTGCTCAGTGTAAAGCCACCTAAATAAGATTTCAATGCTTTTTGGTCAAAAGTAGTCATATCAAATCAAGCTCTGTCCCTTCTTTCCTCTCCAGGGCGCAGCCAGGAGGAAGTTTCAGCTGCTCCTTGTCTTTGCTTCAGCACAGGCACAATCTACAATAAAAAGAAAAAAATAAAAAGAGGAAAATCCTCCTGTTTGACCTTTGCAGCTGCAGAGACCCCCGAACACTCACAGCACCCAGTCAGGTGTAGCAGCTCCATTTGGATGCGTCAGGCACCAGCACGGAAAAGCTGCTGCTGCATTTTCATTTCCTGTAAATAAGCAGTGGGTATATTCAGGAAGGCACTGGAAACGAGTTGACTAAACCAACAAGCAAGAGGCTCTTTTCACCCTGTCAGCTTTTTGTTGTGCTTGCTGGGAAACCCAGCAGCGTTGTCGAGGTAGCAAAAGGGAAATCCACGCAGGAATCGATCACAGCTGCTGTGGTTCTTTAGGAGGTTCCCAGGACACTTCTTGCCCTCTGGCCTCACATGTGGCTTTTCTGGCACCACAGAGGCATGCCCTGTCTCGTTCCTTGCCTGCCCTGTGCCACCCTGCCCCAGCACCTGGATTGTCCCACAGGGGTTGAGGGATGCTGTCTGTGGCAGGGGTTTGTGCTGCACCCCTTTTTGGGGAGACAAGGCACGGCAAGAGCTGCTCCCTTCACTGGCTGGGTGTGGAAAGGAGGCTCCAGTGCCCGCTGAGGGATGTGTGAGCCATCAGGACCCTACACCCAGCTCTCCCCTCTGGTTTGATGTGCCTTCTCTGCCCAGTTCCCTTGACTGCATCCCACCTGTGCTCTGACACCGTGCCCAGTGCTCCTGCCCAGGCACGGTGTCAGAGCACAGGTGGGATGCAGTCAAGGGAATTATGCTGTTATTATGCTGTTTTTCGGAAGCCTTGCTTCTGAAACCTTGTGTCACACTGGAGAAGTGACAAGTGCCAGGCTCTCCCCACAGCTGTCACTGGCAGGACTGCACCAAATGGTGCAGTGAGGAGAAGCAGAAGCTGCTCTCCTGACACAGCTGTCTCCTCATTCCCACACTCATCCTTCATCACTCCCTGAGAGATGCCACCTCTTTTTTCCGCAGGCATAGGCAGGTCTGTGTACCCTGTGTGCATGGATAGATAGAGGGAAGAAATTCCTCCCTGTGAGGGTGCTGAGGCATTGGCACAGGTTGCCCAGACAAGTTGTGGATGTCTCACCCCTGGAAGTGTTCAAGGCCACGTTGGACAGGGCTTGGAGCAATGTGGGCTAGTGGAAGGTGTCCCTGCTTGTGGCAGAAGGCTGGGAAGAGATGATNTACTCTGATTTTTTTTCCCTGTTTCCTAGCCTGTGGAAGAATTCATATTATTATCTATGTGCATTTAGTGTTAGCTGAAGTAATAACTCATCATTGCCTCTAAAGCCAACAGTATACAGCAAATAAACCAGCAATTTGAAAGTGAAAGCTTCTTATCTTCAAGGAAATAATGACTGTAGTAATTAGTCACTGTCTCTAAAATTTGCGTGTACTGTGTTTCTGGAATACTTTACTGGGAAATTCTGTTTTGTAAACAAGGCAGAACTGCTCTGTGTCAGGCAACTTCTAGTAAGAACAGTATAAATCAACTGGTACTTCTCAGCTTCCCTGAAACCTATGAGAGTGTCTTCAGGGAGAAGAGCAGCTTTTACCCGCTTGTTTTAATACAGAGGCACGGGGACTTTGATCATTGCATCATAAAATTGAATTTTAAGCCTTTTCTCTCACTTGCCACTGCCTTCATTAAAAGACAAAAAAGCTCTCCAGAACCCCAAAGTGACCAAAAGAACCCCATGGCAAATTAGAACAAAAGACCCCAGTGATCCCTCTGCTCAGTGTAAAGCCACCTAAATAAGATTTCAATGCTTTTTGGTCAAAAGTAGTCATATCAAATCAAGCTCTGTCCCTTCTTTCCTCTCCAGGGCGCAGCCAGGAGGAAGTTTCAGCTGCTCCTTGTCTTTGCTTCAGCACAGGCACAATCTACAATAAAAAGAAAAAAATAAAAAGAGGAAAATCCTCCTGTTTGACCTTTGCAGCTGCAGAGACCCCCGAACACTCACAGCACCCAGTCAGGTGTAGCAGCTCCATTTGGATGCGTCAGGCACCAGCACGGAAAAGCTGCTGCTGCATTTTCATTTCCTGTAAATAAGCAGTGGGTATATTCAGGAAGGCACTGGAAACGAGTTGACTAAACCAACAAGCAAGAGGCTCTTTTCACCCTGTCAGCTTTTTGTTGTGCTTGCTGGGAAACCCAGCAGCGTTGTCGAGGTAGCAAAAGGGAAATCCACGCAGGAATCGATCACAGCTGCTGTGGTTCTTTAGGAGGTTCCCAGGACACTTCTTGCCCTCTGGCCTCACATGTGGCTTTTCTGGCACCACAGAGGCATGCCCTGTCTCGTTCCTTGCCTGCCCTGTGCCACCCTGCCCCAGCACCTGGATTGTCCCACAGGGGTTGAGGGATGCTGTCTGTGGCAGGGGTTTGTGCTGCACCCCTTTTTGGGGAGACAAGGCACGGCAAGAGCTGCTCCCTTCACTGGCTGGGTGTGGAAAGGAGGCTCCAGTGCCCGCTGAGGGATGTGTGAGCCATCAGGACCCTACACCCAGCTCTCCCCTCTGGTTTGATGTGCCTTCTCTGCACAGTTCCCTTGACTGCATCCCACCTGTGCTCTGACACCGTGCCCAGTGCTCCTGCCCAGGCACGGTGTCAGAGCACAGGTGGGATGCAGTCAAGGGAATTATGCTGTTATTATGCTGTTTTTCGGAAGCCTTGCTTCTGAAACCTTGTGTCACACTGGAGAAGTGACAAGTGCCAGGCTCTCCCCACAGCTGTCACTGGCAGGACTGCACCAAATGGTGCAGTGAGGAGAAGCAGAAGCTGCTCTCCTGACACAGCTGTCTCCTCATTCCCACACTCATCCTTCATCACTCCCTGAGAGATGCCACCTCTTTTTTCCGCAGGCATAGGCAGGTCTGTGTACCCTGTGTGCATGGATAGATAGAGGGAAGAAATTCCTCCCTGTGAGGGTGCTGAGGCATTGGCACAGGTTGCCCAGACAAGTTGTGGATGTCTCACCCCTGGAAGTGTTCAAGGCCACGTTGGACAGGGCTTGGAGCAATGTGGGCTAGTGGAAGGTGTCCCTGCTTGTGGCAGAAGGCTGGGAAGAGATGATCTTTAAGGCTTCTTCCAACCCAAACCATTTGGGTCTATTTTTTCAATACAGATCACATCAAAGTTGCAAGAGATGAAGAAAGGGTCAAGAAATGGCACTACCTAGTAAGCAAAGAGCTCTGCAAGAGTGGCTGCCTTTATTCCTGAAAGGGAGATATTAGGGATGAGAAGGTATTTCACCACTTGGACATTCAGTCCTTCCTGCTGCCCTGGGGAATGGGCTGGCAGTGAGAGAGCTCCCTACCCACTGCCCTTGCTGATCAGCTTCCCTTGGTAACAGCAGGGCTGTGGGAGTGAGCCTGGCAAGGACAAACACGGGAGACAGGAGAGCTGGCAGGCTGGGGGAGCTGGCTGTGCCTGAGGACACACGCTGAAGGAAGTGTGGCTGTGTCTCTAGCCCACTGTAGCCATAGTTTTACAGGACTTTTTGAAAGGGCATGTAGTGATAGGGCAATGGATAATGGGTTTAAAGTGAAAGAGGGAGGGGTTAGGTTAGGTTTTAGGAGGAAATTCTTTACTGTGAGGCACTATGAGGTGAGAGACCCTGGCACAGGTCACCCAGAGAAGCTGTGGTTGCCCCATCCCTGAAAGTGTTCAAAGCTAGCTTGGATGGGGCTCTGAGCAACGTGGGGTAGTGGAAGGTGTCCCTGCCCATGGCAGGGATTTTTTAAAACAAGTTTTAAGACCCTTTCCAGCCCAAACTGTTCTGTGATTCTGTGATGTTTTCCTGCCCCTGGGCAGGAGGCAGGGGGACAGGTGGTCACTGAGGCTGGGAGCTGATCCCACCCTGGCCAGCTCTAGGCCGTGGAGGACATTGGCAGAAGCAGATGCCAGAGGAGCCAGCCTGCCCTCAGGCTTTGCAGGCAGAGCTGGGGCAACACCCGGTTTACAGCACTCAGCTGCCAGAACCTGCCCAGCCACTGCCCACATCCACCTCACTCCGCGTGGGACACAGAAAGCTCCTGCCCACCTGCAACACATCACACACCCCCAGCCCCGTCTGCTCTGGCTGAGTCAGGTCCTTCAAAGCCTCCAGGCAAAGGGAATTATCCCTAGTGAGCCTCCACTGCTCCTTTTCAGCCTTGACAGGAGGAAAGCCAGCTCCGCTGGGACAAGACACGGCTGCAGCACCCCTGAGGTGGGCACTGCTTTACCGAGGCCTTTCTCTCCTGGGAGGGGGTAAAGTGAGAGTGACCTGTGACGACATTCTGCCCTGCTCCTGAGGCAGCAATGGGCACTGATTTCCAGAGGAATCACACGTGGTGAGTCAAGTACAGCCCGTGTAAAGAAAAAGCCTTTCCTGGGAGGTCAGAGGCTGCCTGGTCTTGCCCCAGTGTTCTCTGCTTTGTGCCCATGAGTTCAGTGGGTTCTTTGCACTCAGCTGGGCCGAGCACGGTGTTCCCAACTCAGTTCATCCACTTACAATAAAATGTCTAATTCAGGAGGAAATCACATCTAAATTATGCTGGCTTAAATTCATCAGAGGAGCTGAATGCGCAGGGTAACACAGAGATCTAGGGCAGGAAGGGAAAATCTTCCTGTAGCTGAGGTTTCAGCCAAGCTCCTCTGGGAAGTGAACAGATCCCCTCTGTAGAGCTTCCAAGCAGGATTCTGTCTGTCTGTGGAGGAGCTGCATCAGTCCCTGCACACCCTGCCATGGGTAGGAATTGTGCAATCAGCAAATCATTCCTGAACTATAGCAGGAGAAACTGTGACCATCACTGCCCCTGCCACAAGCCAAGCAAGAAACTTCAGCCAAAAAAAAATAAATAAAAAAAATGCAAATGGCTTTGCACTGCCAGCTTCCTTCTGGAGGAATGTAATTAGTGTTTTACTGATTGGGTTCTGCAGGACAGTGACTTTCCTGACTTCTCTCTCAGATGATCTTGGTGACCAGAGGTGGCACCAGCACTGTGCTCACACAGAGGTTCAGAGCAGGACCTGCGTAAAGAATGAGGTGGGAGGAAGAGTTTGCTGTCCCTGCAGAACCTTCAGCACCAGCACTACCATCATCTGCTGTCTTACCCTAGGGCATGCAGTGCATCACTGGAATTCATTAATGTCCCATTTCGGGTTCTGTGGTCAGCTCCTTGAGGCAGAAACTGTGCTTCACTTCACACTTGCAGACTGTTTGGGACTACCATGGTATGAAGCCTTCTTCCAGAGAAAGTAACATGCCAGGTTAGAAGTGGAAAGAAAACCAATGGTATCTGCTCTAACTTCTCCTAGGAAAAGGAGACGCCCATTCCCATCTTATCCTGACAGATATCTGTCTCCTGGTGGAATGTGGCTGTCCCTGGAGAAAGATGGATGAATTTTAAACTGAGAGGCTCCCAGTGCAATGTGACAGTTTTATGTACCCATGTGGATAAGCACTGTGGAAGCGTTATTAGAGCTAGACTGAAGAAGCAGTGCTTAGATTTGAGAGATTTAGTCTAAGATTTGAGGTCAAAGTTGTAACTTGAGCCAAACCCATTTGGGATGATTCACATCAGAGACCCTCACTAGGATCTGTGATTATTGTAAAATTGCCAACTGGTAAATCTCAGTTTGATAAGGGGAAAGAAAATACTGGAAAAACTTCCTGGTAAAGTCAGCACTGGGAGGGTAAGCTCTGGCTCCATTTCAGCTGCTGTGGTTTTAGGGACTTTGTCTTTCTGGTGGTTGTGCCTGTGAGACCACTCAGGGCTGGGTGGCTGATGTACATTTCTTATGGATTCATATTCCTGGCAGAGGTGTTTGAAGTGATCAGTAGCTTTTGATAGTTGCAAAATTTACTGCCAGCACCATGTAATCACTGAGAAGAGTGGCTATTATCCTCTCCACCCCGCTAACTCCTTGAGGATAAAAAAACAATCTAAAAATTTTGTGTAATTTTCTTCTTTGATCCTCCCTTGGCAATTCTTTAGAACAGTGGTTGTGCAGCTGGGAGTGGGGAGACTGATGTGGGTGTCATGTGAAGGATTTCAATGTGTTTTGTGAAGGGATAATGAAATAGCCCTCAAAGATGGGGAGTCCTTTCAAGTGATTAGTCCCCTTCACCTGTGTAAAGACAGACATCACTAGTATTCTTCTGGGACTTTGTGAACAGTATGTACCAGCATGAAAAGAAATGTCAGGCTCTTATACATGTTATTATGCTGTTTTTCCTTACATGAGAATACATTTAGATGGGCTAAAAGAGGCTTTTAGTGGACTGGAGGAGCTAATACTATAATGCTGAAAAAATGAGATAATGGAGAAGATAAAAGGTTTCAGCTTTGGGCAGCGTGGGACATGGCTGGAGCTGATGAACCTGCATTTGGGCAGAAGGAGGTATAATCACACCTGATGTAAATACTGCAGCCAGCCATCACATGGCAGGAATACGCCTGTTAGACCTCTTGCATCCATGAATCCCTAACTGGATTTTTGTCTAATGAGCCTGGTCTGCAAATTTGTGTGCAAATGGAACTGCCAAACCTACTTTTTTCAAGGTTGTATTGCAACTTGAGAGACACACCAGCGGCGTGGAGACATTTAACTGGTGTCCAGGTGACCTTATCCTGGTACTTGGCAGCAGTGCCTGGCACTTTGTCCCTAGCTAAAGCCAGCCCAGCCCTCAGGTTTATTCTTTACACACAGGTCCAGGTAAGGGGTGTCAGTGTCCTGTGTCCCTCTGGCTCAGCAATGCCAGCTCCTGCCTCTGCTGCCCTGGGGGCTGCACCTTGGACGGACCCCCTGCAGCAGGAGGGACCCCAGCGCCCTTCTCGAGCCTAAAACAGAATCCCAGAGTGGTATGGGTTGGAGGCACCTTTAAGATCATCTTGTTCCACTCCCCTGCCATGGGCAGGATCACCTTCCACTATCCCAGGTTGCTCCAAGCTCCATCCAACCTGGCCTTGTACACTTCCAGAGATGGGGCAGCCACAGCTTCTCTGGGCACCGTGTGCCAGGGCCTTGTCACTGTCACATAAAGAATTTCTTCCTAATCTAAACCTATTTCTTTCTAATCTAAACCTACTCTCTCCTAGTTTGAAGCCCCTTCCCCTTGTCCTGTCGCTCTTTAAAGGGACTGGCCTTGCTGGGAGTGCAGATTGGAGCATGAGCTCCCCTTCCTGCAGATCAAAATTCTCCCGCTGTGCACCGAGGGAAATGGCAAAGGGATTTGGCTGCAGATGCTCCTCTAATGCCTGCTGTGATTCCTCCTCCTGGGCAAGGGAGGAAGGAAGAGAGGAAGGAGGAGCCTCACAGCACAGAACATCCGTGGTTGTGCTGCCAGGCAGTAGAGGAATAGCAGCAGCTGGGATAGGCGAGCAAGAGCAGCATGTGCCACATACACAGAGCTAATCCAGGCACTTTCATCTGCCCTGGTGTGTTTACAGAGAAGTCAGATGTCATTTTCCAGGCACTTCTTTGGAGGCACCAGCCTGCAGCTTCAGGAGGACTGACCTGCGTAAATTCAGAGGGCGCATACTGATATGACTCAGAGTGGTGAAATGAACTTTTTGCTGAGCTCTGAAGAAGACAGGGCTCAAAAATAAAATTTAAAAACCCCATCTGGCAGACCCCATCTGGTAAACGGGCTTTGATTTTGACCCCACTGCATGGAGTAATAAATCCATCCATGAAGCACAGCACAGGACTCAGTTCTTTTCTGAAGGAATGTCCCATGGGTTGTTACTCACTTTTACAGTCTGCAAACACCATCCTCATTCTGCACTCTGAGTTCCTCCTGCAAGTCACGCCACTGAACCCCTCTCCATGTACAATGTGTCTGTCTTCCAGAGTGATAGTTGTCTCCCTAGTTAAATGTTAACCACTGGGATGAGAAAAGACCTTTGTCCTAGAGATAAATTCAGAGGTGTTACAAGGTTGTTGCACTGGAAATAATGGACTTCATCTCAGCATTGCAAGTTGTAAACATTCTGAGTTAGCCTGCATAGTTCATGTTTGAAAGAAAGAGCTGTACCATACCAATTGGTGCAAGCTTTTAACATGAATCAGCTTGTAACCTTTTCAATTTAATTTTAGGTATTTTCATGTAAAAGATTCCTGGATCTGTAGAACACCTACGTGAAGCCATGTGAATGTCTATAATTCAGTACAGTTCAAAGCTGTGGGAGATGCTGAGCGCTCACAATTTTCTCCTCAGTAGAAACAGTTAGATAAATACATAAATAAAAATGCAGGCTTAGAAATGCATTTTTTTTTCTGCATTTTGCATGCAGTTGCCAGTGGATGAAGCTGGATGACCTTCCCCAGCTCAGTGTTTTATGAAGGTACAGCCATCAGGCACCACCTGATTCTTCCTGCATGGGTGGAAAAGGCAGCCTGAAGCACAGGTCAATGAATAAATCACCATGCAGGGTGGAGAAATTATACAGCTGGTAGGATAAAATGAGAGACTGTAAATAAAGGGGAGATTCCTGTAGTTTTGTCCACTACAGGCCAGGATCTCCCTGGCTCTCGATGACGCAGCCTTGGCTCAACAACCCTAAAATGGGTGATGTGTCCTCTGCAAGTGAAGCAGCTGGGAAGAGTCACTGCCCCTGGAGATCTGCCCTTGGTAACACACACAGCAGGAGGAGGAGGATCGAAGTCTTGAGTGAGGGGAAGAAAAAAAATTACAGCCTGGAAGGAATGAGATCGTCCTTTATGACACACACGCCGCCCCGGTGAACTTTCAGGAGTACATGGTGGTTTAGACCTGTGACCCCATAGCCTTTAGGAACATATTTCTTCAGCTCTTCCCCACGATAAGAAATCACCTCCCTGCAGCCAGTCCTGGAGGCACCAGTGAGTTCAGCTGCCCGGGGCAGCACTGGGGAGTGGTGGGAGTGGAGGAGCCACGGGGGAAGCACCAAATTCCCAGTGCGAGTACGGCTGGGAGGGTGCTTAACCTGCACAGCTCCCTGTGCCTTATCCACGTCTTTGCTGCCCAAGACAAGTGTCTACCACACTCCACAGGGCCCGAGGGCAGCAGGGATCCCAGCCACAGCCATGAGTTTCCATGGCTGTTTCAAAGGGTGGCAAGGAAAAGTGGTGGAAAACACTTCTAAACAGGCATGTTAGGGGGTTGTTTTTTTAATATAACTGCCTGAAATGAATAATTTTTTCTTTTTTTTTTTTTGGAAGGGAAATAATAGCTCAAACACATAAGCACTGCTCTGAATGCTCATTTCATTTAGCTGAGGCTTGCTCAGTAAAGAAAATGAAATTTTGAGCTTTCAAGTTCGGACTGGTTTTTGGGCTTTTGGAGTTTTTTTTGGTGGGGAATTTGCTCATCAAAAGGGAAATCTTTCCACCTTCCCAGAGAGGTGGTTAGTACCCCAAGCCTGTTGGTGCTTAAGGTGTGTTTTGTCAATGCCCTGGATAACAAGCTGTAATTTTGGCCAGCCATGAAGTGGTAGCACTGAGAGACAAATTGGCTTCCAGGGCTTACCCAGGGCAGCTCCTAACTGGGCATTCCAGAAGGCATGGCTTGGGCACACAAATTCGAGAAGGATTTATATGTTTTTGTGTTGATTTTCTCATGCCATTTTCCAGCCTGGAGTGTGTCCCAGCAGACCTGAGCCCAGAACGCCATCAGTGGGTTGAGAACAAGCTTTTGTTTTTTTGTGTAAAACGACAGAGCTGCTCCAAGTCCCTGTCAGTTTTGAGCTTCAGGGCAGAGGATCTGCTGGGTCTGCCAGTCAGGCTCTAACTGTGCTTCCACACTGTTTGGAAAACAGAGATTTTTTCCTCAGAGACTTCATAGCAAACGTTGGCTGTGACAACACAGGTTTGCACTTTCCAAACCCTCCCGGTTCTAAGTTTGTCTTGCAACAGAGCCAAGAGTGGTGTTACAAAAATGTCTACAGATAGCTGCTTCATGTGTGTGCTTGTGCCTGAGTACACCTGTGGCTCCTGATTACGTGCCAAAATAGCCAGAAAGCTTTTTCTGTGCGTGTGAGTTTGACTTCTCACCAGGCAAGAGCCAGATCTGCTACACCACGAGGTCTGACCTCTTGGTTACAGCTCCTTCATTTATGAGGACATCTAATGAGTGGGTTTGGCCAGAAGCTTTTATTTTCTGATAATGGGAACCGTTGGTTTTCGCATCCAAGAAAACACAAGGTGCTTTACAAATGTGGGTCTCCCTGTTTGAAAGGAGAGGGAAGCCCTGGCTTGCTGACCTGCTCTAGAAGGGATTTGAAGCCAGTGGCAGATTATTAAGTTTATTATTATGACTTACTGTTTTTTTGTGCTATCACAGCACTCACACACAGACCTCCAGTGTCCCATTTTCTCAGAGTCCAAATGTCTCTGCCTAGGCACTGCCCTGGAGAGCTGAGAGAAAGCAGAAATCACCTGCTGCTCTGCCCAGAAAAGGAGCATCCAAGCTCTTTAATTTTAAACACATTTCAGAAAGTTCTTGCTGTATTTTTCTGGCACTGAACAATCCTATTGACAAGGGTGCTGTGTGGAAGAGGGTGGTCCATGCTGCAGGGTGGCTCAGGAGGCCCCAGAACAACCTCTTGGACAGCAATTTTTTCGAGTTGGGAGTCAGAGCAGCAGCTGGATGGCCCTACATGAGGCTCCTTTCATATAAACTCTTCCTGTGGGCTGGGGGTTGAGTGCTCCTCATCCCTGACAGGCATGTTCCTTTGTTTTATAGCCACAGGTAAGTCAAGGAGATGGGAAACAGGCAAATACAGGGAGATTTTGCATTAGTGGGGTAAAAGATTTGCCCACTCTGGTCTCTCACAGAAACTTTCACAGTATGACAGGAGAATAAAAGCAGTGTGTGTGCTCTTAATCTCACAGGCCAGGCACGAAGGTAAGACTTGTTCTTCAGGTGTTTTTAGAGAGAAGTTTGCAGCAAAAACCTGCTGTTTAAAATGGGAAAATTGAACAGTGCTCAACAGTGCTTCTCCTGACAGGCTCAAACTCCCACATGGGGCAGATGCTGTTGTTATTGCTGCTCAGAGGCAGCTCTGAGATGAACAATTTCCATGTACAGATACTCCCATGGCATTACATGACTCCTGTATTAACAGACACTAAACTTCCCTTGTAAATTGGCTGCTGTGGGGGTACTCACATTTTTAAAAAGCTGTTTCCCTCCCAGGACATGCAGCCCCAGTTTGATCTGATTATCAAGCCATACTGAAAAACAGAGTAATGGGCTGTGGGGTCTCACAGCTTTAAAAAACAAACAAACAAACAAACAAACAAACAAACAAAAAACCCAAAAAAAAGAAGTAAAATCCCAGAGCTCATCATTAGTTTCCCAGGCTAAATGGTGTGGAATTGTTATAAGCCATTTCATGTTCAGCTTTGATCACAAGTCTAGGATAGCAATGCAAGGCTGGGATGCACCTGGCACTGTCAGGATGCTGAAAGCTGCAACAGGTCATAAAATGTTCTCTATAAGACACCTACTGTAGACTGAAACAACACTGAGACACAATACCCACTCCTATTCATTGGAATAGGGGGAGAAAAGATTAAATCACACTCGAGACAAGTCTCGTCTCCCTGCCTCAATAAACTTCATTCTCATGCTAAGTCTGGTTTTAAAATGTCACCTTGAAAATGTGTGACATTTTAATGGGCTGATTGCCAAGATTCTCAAATCCTTTAATTAGCATATGAATCACAATGTTAAATATTGTGGGAAAAGCATAAGAAGCTAGAATTATGAGAGAATGTCTTGCATTTCCCTTGGTTAAACATATCTTGGGAGGACTGTCTCATAGAAATCTAATATTACAAAGACGAATGAGATTAAAAAAATATGGTGCTGTTCCCATTTATACCATTAGCTGGTTGTGATTGCATGTTTTTTTATTTTACAGCTGCCTGTGAAAGAAGCCTGGGTGTTGCCTGTTCTTCAATAACCCTCTCCCAGCAATTACAGCATCACCACAGTCACTACTGCAGCCCTGAGGATGGGTTGCATTCCCTTTTTCCATGTTTCTGATGCAGCTCCAAAAAAATTCAGCTTTCATCGATGGCTTTTGTTCATCTTTCTCCAGTAAATGGTTTTTTTGGTTGCTCCTAAAAATGGTGGAGGCCAAAACAAACCATCAATTCCCAAAAAACCTTCAGTTAGAGAAAGCCAAGGAGCCTGCACTGTGCAAGAAGCTCCTCTGTGCCAGGGTCCATGGCTAGGCTGGTGGGAGTTAAGCACATGGATAAATACTTGCTGGATTAGGGTTTGTGGTTAGAGAAAATCCTTCCAGCTGAAACAAAGCTTCCTATAAGGATCTAACTCTTTAGAAGTTTTACTGGGAGGAGGGTGCGGTCAAGTTTGTACAGCAGGTTTTCTCATCTAGTGTGAGTAGCTCAGGGCAGGAGCTGGCAAGGCCTAAGCAATTGTTCATGGCTCCTGCACGGCTCCTCTGCTCTGGGAGCTGATTTGTGACGGAAATCCGCTTGAATGGAGATGGTAAATTCGATTTCCTTGTGCAAAAGTAGTGAAGAGTTCCACGGCAGAACAATCCGGGTCGCAGCGTACCTTGGATTGTAAGATTTAGGAACGAAAAAGGGCACAGACCACGTAATTCAGATTCAACTTTCAAGCACCAGAAGTTTGAGGTTAATCAAAACTAGGGTGTAGTTCATCCATTCATGAAGATGTCTATGTGAGTTGGAGCTGACCCTGTGCTTGGATCTTTCCATTTCCCTTGGGATCTGTTCAAATCCAGAGATCAGAGCCCTTTCCAGTTTGCAGCAGAAAGCCCAAAACCACACACACAAAGCTGTTTAAAGGAGGAGACATCAGCAGACAGAGCTAGCTGTGAGTCTGTCCTGGCTCTCTGGAAACTTCCAGGTAGGAACACAGTAGAGGAATGGAAGTTTTGAGGTAATTTGGATCTCCCTGAGAGATTGGAGAGTAACTGAAATAACACAGTTTGTGTGCTAATGAAAGAGACCAAACACAGGAAATGGCACTGGGGGAGAAACAAGAGTTAAACTCAGGATTAATGTGGAGAAACAACAGGAGAATGACTCTGAAGGTCCCGAGCAGGAGGCAGGATTTGCTGTTCAGGGTTGGAAAGAAGTACAGACCTGCCAGAGAGGCTGAGCTGCCTTTCTTGGGCCACAGGTGGAAGGTTGGCCCCCTCCTGCTCATCTCTCTGACAAAGGAGCTGCAGCTTTGGGCTTTGCAGAGCTGGGGAGCCAAGGGGAACCTGAGCAATGCCCATGCCTGTGACTGCCAGGGTGGGAGATGCCAGCAGGCCAGGGTGCATGGAACCCCTGGTCCCAGCAGCCACACCATGGTAGGGCCTGAAACCCTCAGGTAGGACAACCTGTCCCAGCTGGGAGAAACCAGGTGAGCAGCGTGGCTGTGGCTTGATTCTCGTGGGGGATTTATTCCAGCCTTCCCTTTGGCCAGGTGGTGCACAGGAAATCAATCCCAGCACTGTCTGTTCACACAGCTGCAACACCCGGGCAGAGCTTGGCCCCCGAAAAGGCCATCACAAAGCCATCGATGGAATTGAAGCTCTTCATGATGTACCACAGGAATAATTCCAAGGCTTCTCCTCCAAGGAACACCGTCCCTCCCCTCTCCTGTACAGCCCCTTCCCTTGTATTCATTATGGGAGCATTGGTCTTTAGGAACATGGATGGTTCTCATGTGAACACATACACAAAATGAAACAGTAACACCCATTTCTGTAGAAGAATATATTATTTAGCAGATCAGTTTAAAAGTAAAAAAAAAAAAAAAAAAAAAAATCTGAACTATTTAAACGGGATTTTTNAGTTTAAAAATAAAAAAAAAAAAAAAAAAAAAATCTGTACATCTTAGAAGGTGTCTCTTGTTGGTTTTTTCCACATCAACAAGGATAAAAATGGGTTTGCATCATAGTTTTTTTCAGCTTTGTGCTCCCTTCTTTGCTCGTGCTGAGGGATCCCATGGTGTCCAGCTGTACCAGGCCACAAAGTGACCCTGCAAACTCACTAAGATTTCTTCTGATTTCTTCTAGTGTAGAAAAAAAAAAAAGAAAATTGCATCCACTATGCTGGGCTTCTGAATGTACTGTGAACACTATAAAATTCAGAGAATAATGAGGAGAAGTGTGTCATTAGGGCCTACCAGGCAAACAAAAATGCATGCCAGGACCCTTGTCAGTGTATAAGCATCTGGTGAGCTATGCTGTAATTAGCATACTGCTGTACACATACAGAGAGTATCTTGACTAAAACAGCTCCTGGTGCCAGTGGATCATTTCCCAGAAAAGGCTCCTCAGCTAAACTCTTATTTGTCTCTACAGGCTGCGGGCAGCTCGGTCACCAAAAAGGCAGACGTGCCGAAGGCTGGGGCCGTGCTGCAGCCCGTGCAGTGTCCACAGGGAGAATCCTGCTGGGAGGCTGTTGTGGGAATCCTGGAGCCTGGGGAATCCTGCCAGGAGGATGTGGAGGGAATGCCAGAGTCTGGGGAGCCCGCGGTGTCCGACGGCAGCAGCGCCTCTGTGAGGAGGCTGCAGGCTGTGGATCCATCCCTGCCACCTCTCCGTGTATGGTCCCACTTGGATTTTGACGTAGCCACCACCTCTGCTTGGCTAATACAGCGTTTCTCAAACCAGAGTAGCCTTAGGGGGCTGTGGTTTTTTTGTCCAAAGGCTGTTTCATCTCACTTTTCGGTACTGCCGGTCTTCAAACCTTCACTTTTCTGTTTCTGCAGCTGGAATGAAGAGCAGAGCAGGATTAATCCCCCCTGACTCACTCTGACAGTGCTGATTCCAGTGCTGCTGTGAGTCCCACGCTCAGCTCTCCACAAGGCATGAGCAACATTTCCTGGGAAATAATAGGCAGCAGCTTGGAACATCACAGGCATTGTTTCATCCAAACAGCTCGGGATGAATGTCCCGGGTAAACAGAACTCAGGCTTTCTCATCAGCTATTGTACTAGGCTCTCAGATTATTAATTAAGTCCTCTTGTTTTAGGATATTTCTGAATTCAAGCAGCTCCTATTTTTTTTAAGACCTCTTGTGCCAATACACTGTAATTAAAGCTCCATCAGTTTGTATAAAAATGCCGTTTTGACAGCTTCTATAAACCAGAAGTAAAATCTCAGCTCAACTTGAAAGATGAATAAGACTCAGAAAGTCTGGCAGTCGTCTTTGAGTTCTTTTGCCCTCATTTGAGAAATGCTCCTGTCTAAATGGAAAAATGCCTAAAAGACTTTGTTCTCCTTTAAAATTTAGTGCCCTCAGAGCCTGTGCTCTTTGATCAAGAAGCCTTGAGCTTCTGAGGGGTTTTTCCTCCAAAGCACTTGGGAGGAGATGGGAGCTACAGCAAAGCTGCTGTTGAACTCATGGATGATCAAGTGAAGGAACCTTCATTACCCACGTATCAAACAATATCAGCCCAACTGGTGCTCCAGGGCACTTCCCAACTTATTTTAATGATGGAGTGGCTGATAGCACCCTGCCTACATGAAGAATTTTTTCATGTCAGAAAACTCCCTACTCTGTGATGCCATTTGGGCAGGTTTTGTCATGGATCTTGGCAGGGAAAAGAGGCACTGGAAGAGGTGTGCAAGAAAGGAGTGCAGGGCCATTGTCACAGGCTGCAGAGAGCTGGACCAGCACTCTGACTACTGCCCTGGGCACTGGTCTCTGCCCTGCCAGGCTCCTGAGGCAATGCAGACATGCTGAGAGACAGCAAATGCGGTTACCTGGAATTCCCACCTCCCCCAAGCCTTACAAAACCAGAGATGCTCTGTACATGAAAGTCCCCAAAGGGCAATAAAAGGGCTTCACTAGTCCTGTGTTTAATCCTCCTGGGTGCTTTGCATGACAGAGTGATTCCTCGTAAAATGCCAAGCATATCCTTGATGAAACACACGTGACTGGAAGTTCCTTCCCAGAAAATAAACTCATGCACTGGTGCTGCAGAGCCTTGAACTGCCCGACCCCAGAACATTTTGCTGCAGTGTAATCCGGGCAAACTCCTTCCCAAGGGAGGGCAGATCCCTCCAGGGAGAGGTGTTTGCCAACATGCTCCCTTCAGGGGGTTATCCCTGGGGTCTGTGCCTTGAAAGCAGCTCCCTTCCCATGTCCATGCTTGTGTGGTTCCTGGTGGACTCTGCAAGGACATATTTTTACTGCTTGTGGCACACACCTCTCTCCAGCCAGGTGTAATGAATGTGTTTCTCAGGAAAATGATTATGCCACAAGCATTCCCACTGTTGCAGAATTAAGCTGCTGCTTAATTATAATGTTTGGCTTATTCAATTATAGTGTTTGCTGTATCAAGGAGATAATTGGAGTTTACCTCTTTCATAGCATCATCTATCTGTTTTAACCCCTCGTAGTGGTCCCTGGATTCCCACAGAGGCTGGAGCATCACTTCCTCCACTTCTGGGAATAGCTAGGTGGAAACAAGGGAAAGAATATCAGCACTTCCTTTTGCATTCCTTAGCTTGCTGCATTATTTAACCGTACATGCTGAAAACGGGGTGTGGAAGGTAAATCCCAATTTCCCTGGATAGCTAAACACCTGGTGAGGCAAGCACTGAAGCTCTGCTCTCCCCCTCTTTGGCCCTGGGTGGCTTTACCTTTGTCACTGTTTCGAACATGGGGATGAGCACGAACTTGAGGAAGCCGATCTGTGCCGTCGGTTTGGTCACTTTGTCGCGGTCCATGAACGGTGCCACCGGGAGCCCCTCGGATTTTTCCCGGTCGCTCTGGAACAAACCCAGAGTTAACAAATATCAGTCCTGTCTAGGAGGCTGTGAGGAGAGTGATGCACCAGGCAGATCAGTAGCCCTCAGATACAGATCACAGAGGTGTTTGGAGACAGCACAGAATGCTGGTGTGATTCCCTCAGGCCCAATGTCTCTGCTCTGTGGAGAGCAACATCTGAACAAAGAGAATTCTGTTCAGTTACTCCTGCTCAGCACCAGCACCAAAGTGTTCACCTCCAGGCTTACAGGGTGGCTGACTCTCTTTGCAAACCCACTGGACTTGTGAGGTAAAATATATCAGAGCATTCAGAAAGCTGGTAATAGCTCTTGCTGCTCTCAAAGAGAAGGAATGATTCTGTGATTTCCTCATCATTCTCCAGAGAGTGATTATTTTCAGGTATTCAACCAGAAATTATATTTCCTTCTTTACTAATGATTAAAAGAAAAAATCAGTTGCATCCACTTGCTTGCTGAACAGGTTCTTTTGCTGGCATCCTTCTCTGACTTTCTGTAATAGAAGCTTTCCATGGAATCATAGAGTGGTTTGGGTTGGAAAGGGCCTTAAAGATCACCCAGGCAGTTCAAACCTCCTGCCATGGGCAGGGAAACTTCCACTGAACCAGGTAGTTCAGAGCTAGAACCAGACTGGGCTGTCAGACAGTGAAGCACATGTGGGATTTGGAAATAGCAGAAAATTGTGAAATTGTGCAATTGCATCTTTCCCTCACTCCTACCTGCATGAAATACTCCTCCAGTAAGCAATCTACCCAGGGTTCTGCTACTTCCATCGGGCGGACTTCGTTGGAGATGTCACAGCATTTTATCAGTACCATCTTCAGCTGAAAGAGGATAATACTTTAATGCTGCAGTCCTGAAGACAGTCCTTTTCCCCCTTTCCACAACCCCTGTCCTTGCAATGCACTGGGAGGCAATGCTTTCAACCAGAAAGGACAATTTCAGGATTAAACCAAAGGTCTTAAATGACCTGGATCCTTTTTCCCTCTCTCTGTGTAAATCCCTTATCCCTTCTCTGCCTTGGTTTCCCCCTCTGCAGCACTGGTATGTGCCACAGTGGAATGTGCACTTAACTGCATGAAGAGATTCAGTCACAAGTGACCATTAAGTTTTATGTGGAGCACTCAGAGGCAGCTGGGAAAAAATTTCCTTGGAAATCAAAGGCAACTGCACTGGGAAATAGAGGAGACTAGAGTTTGTACTCTTGTGGATGTATTTTTGCTCCACAGTAAAAGACAACAAGAATTTGTTAAAATGATAGAGTAAAATTTTTTATTTTCCTGATGGGACTCCCTGATTTCTAAAGCTGGAAAAATGTATTTAATATAGAGCACTTCCAAATTGTAATTATTTTTTGGTGGGGCGAGAGAATGTAGGAGGGATTATTTCTTTGACAACATGTATTGAATCTCTGTTTTTAAACAGAATCATGTTAATCTACAAGCTTTCACTCCATGCACAGAAAAATAACAATCCACAAAACCTCCTTACACAGGTCATGTGCTCTTCATTTGTGTAATCAAAGTTTTCCATTTTTTCCTTGAAAGAGTCCAGTATTTCTGCATGTCTCGCCATGTCTGTAGCCAGGATCAATGTAATTATCCCCTAGCAAAGAGAACATGTTCACATATTAACTTGATATTCCTTACAAAGTCTGCTATTGCAAAGCCAAGTAGGGTCTGTCTTGCACACGAAATGCCTCAGATGCACTGAACTGCTCATGCTGACTTGGAACTGCCAAGGAAACTGGAAGAGGGTTATAAAGAGTTTGTGGTACATGAGGATCATGGTTTTATGTGACATTCCAGAGACACTGAGGTTTTTCCTTTCTGATTGACTAATTGTAGAAAAGCAAACTGTACAACAGGATGTTAAAAGCCACACTCTGGCTGCCAAGATACACTTTCATCTCCTTGGAAGGCACTCTGGGTTTTGCTGCTGACTCTTAGTGGCCCTGAGACAAAAAGTCATGATGTGGATGCCAGCTGTGCCCATCCTCTTTGGATTAGGGGTTTTAAAACACTCGGATGTGGACAAGGAGCTCTGTATCCTCCTTCTGTGCGGAGTTTATGATGGGAAAACACGCGGTTAATTTAAAGTTATGAGCTTTCATACAGAACAGTCCATTCTGAGCCCGTGCCAGTTTTCCACACACTGGCAGAATCAGGAACCCCAACCAGCCCCTGTACTGCTTCTTCACTCGGTGTGTAAGGAAGGTGTAACGTGGAAATTAAGACTGAATTTCGGCCCTTAGAGCCCTAATGGGAATTGTAACACTGTTCAGTGCCTCGGAGATAACTGTGATGACTCCCAGTGCACCAGGGCCTCTTCCAACAGTACAAGTGCTCTGCTGTTGCAAATCTTTTCCCCTTTTGGAGCCCCTCTTAAAATTAATTCATTGTTCCCTTAAAGCATAAACTTCTGCCATGAGACCTTAATCCTTCCCCAGTCAGAGCTAATTGGCTCCTCCAACAATATAAATATCTACCCCCAAAATGTCACAGGCTTTAATAGTCAGGATGTACTCATTATTCCTCAGCAACACATTCCAGGCAGTGCTGCCGTGGAAATTTTCCAGGAATCCCTCTCAGATCCTTCCAGGGCAAGGGGCTTTTTCTGCCCTGCCCTCCAGGGAGAATGAATCACTGTCACTGCGGAGCAGGGATGTCCCTGCGCGTTCATCACCTCGGGAACGGCGCGCGCAGGAGCAGCATTCCTACCTGTCTTATCTGTTTGAACTGGTCCTGGTCCACGTTGGAGAGGATGTTGAACTCTGGCTGGGAGATGATCTGGAAGGCCACGGCGCAGTGGTGGTTCTCCAGCGGGGAGATGTCGTTGTAGCGCACGGCCAGCTCCGTCCGCGCGTTGATCTGGTAGCTGAGGGCACGGAAAGCCGTGAGCAAAAAAGCTCCTGCAGACGCCCGCCAGCTGCTCCAAACCACGCTGCTTCCTCTTGCTCACGTTCTTTTCAATGCTTATTCAATTAGCTGCAGCTTTGGGTGTTTTTTTTTCGGGGGGGGTTGTTGGTATTAAGCCAGATTTTCAGAGAAAATTGGCATTACTTTAATAAAATCGCAGGCGCTGACTCCCCTCGGTGGATGAACATGCCCCCAAAAGGGTTTTTTTCCCCTTCTTTAAATTTTTACCACATTTCTAGTTTAAAATGATGTAGAACAAAACCGGAAGGAACTGTCTGGGTTTGATTAAACCCCCTGCTAATGGCAAACGCAGAGATTCTCACTGATCCCAGTCAGAACTGGGTTCTGCCCTTATTTAATGAACGGCTACAAATAAGTCAGATTCTCTCTCTTTCACATGCACACAAAAGTGACTGTGGGTCAACAGCAATAATTTCCTCACGCTGAAAATAAACAGAGTAAAATGCACTTCATGATTTATAATTATGAAATAACTAGTGTTATTATAGTGTTATTATAGTGTAAGCTATATCCCCCTTTGTATTTTAGGGTAATTATTCCATGATAATAATTTATAGCTCTTTTACCAGCTGTAAAGTATTTCACCTTGTTTTCTCAGGAGCTGGGGGGAAAAGTGTTGGAATAGAAATCTGAAAAAAAACCATTTTCCTCACAGAACCAAGGACAGCTGGCAAACCCCAACCCAGACCTGAGCTCTGCTTTGGTCCACGTGAGTGACCAGTGGGACCTTGGGAAAAGGTCAGCCTGTGAGAAGGAAAACCTGATCTACCAAAAAACGCCAACCAGTGTTACCTTCCCAATAAATTTTAAGGGAAGAGAAAGCAAAGACAAGAGACTCACGTATTGTTATAGCCTGGATGGTCCAAGTCATGGCACACTGCTGCAGTCATGAGAATCAAAATGTCAATTTGGGAAAACTTCTCCTGTAAAATACAAAGCATGAACATGGTATTATGATTTCTACTTCCCCTATCCCCATAAATCAAAAGAAATAAAGGAACCAGACATATTTACTTTTTAGAGAAATGCAGGTCTGAGCAAAATGAAGCATTTTTCCTTAGATGAATTTACTTCAGTCAAGAAAGAGAAATCTGCCTTGCCTTCCAGTAAAAATGACTCAGATGTGCCTTTGTTGCATTAAAAAACAGCAGCTCAGAGAAGGCAATTTCCTTGAAACTTGCTATTACTGCAGAGATCATATAAAAGCACTGAGACATCAGTACAGTCTCTTGCAAGTCATTTGAGCACCCTGATTAATTAAAGGGAGGGCTGGAAGATGGCTCTGTTGCCATTGCATTCTGCACTAACTAAAGTTAGGAAAAGAGAGAAAAATTAAATGTTGTGTTCCCACAGCTTTTGAATAGCACAGACTTGCATTAAAGCAAATTTTTCTTCATACTGCTACTGGCAAGAAAATAGACTTAGGCCAATAACTGATGTGTGTAACTATGGAGAAAAAAGGGTTTTTTTAAGTGAAAAAAAAGCAGTTTAGTAAAGAAATGAAACGAATATATGCGTGCAGATTATCCAGACAGTGAAATTAATTGATGACTATAGTTTTGGACAAAATAAAGGTCAAATGTGTGTCCTGCAAACAATACATGCCAGGCTACAGGACAAGCACAGGTAGAAGCACACATCCTAAGAAAACCTCTTGTGGGAACATTTTGTGTCCCAAACAAAGAACATTCCCACAGACCATAATTCAGTAGGGGTTTGTCTGTCATTCCTAAGTGTTTCACTCCATCAGAGTATGAACTGTGGTCATCCAGGAGGTGAAGTTACCTTCCCAGCAGCCTCAGAAAGCTGTGCAGGTGCTTGGGTCAGGAATGGGATGGCTGAGTGGGTGGAAATGCAACACCTCTCCTTGTGTGCCCGAGGACTGAGCAAGCGCAGCCCCCTCAATGGCCACCATTTGCCAGCAGGCTGGTGGCCCATTTTGCAAGAGGAGTGGCTCAGGTTTCACGCTGGAAATGGAGTAGAGGGTCATACCTGGAGGCTGCAGAGCGAGATCATGCTGTACATCATCTGGGTCACGCAGAAGCAGTGCCGGAAATTGTGGAAGGGGTTGTTTCTGTAATTGTCGTGGATACACAGCTGCAGAGAGAGGGAGTGAAGCTGTCAGAGGTGGCAGAGCTGTTTACCAAGCACTGTATATCCTTAAAGGGGTCCTATGGGGCCCAGGATTATTCTCTGCTAGGACAGAGTGACAGCACAGGGCCTCTGACGCCTTCTGCCTTCCTGGGTGAGATTTCTGTGTTCCAAGAATTCACCAGCAGGTAAAGCTCACAGAAAATCCCCTCTCACACCAGTCAGCAATGGGCAAACATCCCAGCACAGCTGCATCTCAGTCCTTTAGAGAGGACTCTCTGCTCTCATCCTGAATTTGTATTTCAAACCTTGCAGTGGCTAAATGGTGACTTTGGGGACTGTAAAGGGCTCAGAGCCCAACGTTGTCCCCCTCTCCTGCTGATTACAAACTGCAGCTCTGATACCTTGAGGGCTGGAACGCAGCTGTCATTTCATCTGCCAGTGCTCAGAGGTGGCACTTTGGGACGTGTTGCTTGGCAAAGAGAAGATGTCAGTGCACACCAGGCTGGAGCACACCTGGGTGGGTTTTCTATGCCAGTCAGCCTGGGAGAGATCGAGCTGTTACAGGCTCACAGGAGCCACTGTTGTGTGGTTTAACCTTCTACAGATCCTGACTTGGTTGCCCTCATTCCACAGGCAGGATAAAGCCTGTCTGTCCCTGTGTCCTAGCTAGTGCCAGCCAGGCTGGCTGAGGGAGGCTGGCACAGCTGGGTTGACACATGCCACGGTCATTATTCCAATGCTCCTCTGGCTTCCTACCCCTCACAAAGCAGCCAAGAGTCAGCAGCACTGCTGGACCCCTCTGCTGAACCCTCCTCCAAAGCCTGGACCCCAGAGAGCCCTCATGCACATGCTTCAGATACTGAGCCTGACTTAATGACATGGACAGAATCCCTGTCCCCTTCCCCAGCTAAATCAGGAATTTACTTCAGGAGTCCTCACACCCCATCAGGATCAAACATTTTAACCCACCACCTGACTTCCAGGAAACCTCAAAGCTCTGGATGAGGTCAAGAGAAGTGTGGTATTTCAATGCTTATTCAGTATTTGTGGGTTTCATTGCAAAAGCTGCACAGATTATTCTGCGGCAAGGATTTTAGAAACACATTTCATTATTTTAAAATGACTTAGGAATGGCACGATATGGTTGTCAGCCAGGCTCACAGGTGGTGAGTATGTCACAGCCTACACATGGACACCCGTGGCACTGCACAAAACTGCTTGGATGTAATGTATGCATCCAGCACGGGAGCCCAGAGCACCCCAGGGGACTCCTGACTCAGAGCACTGAAGGGATGGAGTGACTGGGTTGCATTAATCACTCTTTCCTCCTCTTTCTGGAAGACTTCTGTAGCCAGTGGATGTGGGAGCAAGAAAGCCAGGATAAGCATGAGGTGGCTTTTTCTCTCCCACTTGAGTTCAAAGTGATGCCCATACTGTGCCTGGGGAAGTATCCCACTTTGGAGCAGAGCCCTCGAGGCCTTTAAAAATCATCTTTCTTCCTGCAAGATAGGAAACCTCACCCTGTGCTACCTTTGTAGAAAATAACAAACTCCCCTTTGCTGCTCAGAGTGAGGCTGTCTTAAATGTTAGTGGTGACAAACTGCTTGGAGACACAAGCTAGGGGAAGCTGCCTGCAGCAGTGTGTGTGGGTGGGCTGTTGGTGTGTGTTGACATATCACCTTGCTTCCCATGTTTTGGGGCTGTGAAACAGGAGGAGGAGATCTTCTGGTTTATCTACTCTGTGTTACCCTTGTTTGTGTTGGGTTTCATCCCACCCCTTGTCTTCAGCTGCTTTTTAAGGTCAACACCATGCAGCTTTTCATTTGTCTTCAGAGAGAGAGATTTAACAGCTTTTGATCATTTTTGGTGTCTCCTTTAATGCAGTCATATTATTTTTCTAAAAAGGCTTCACCAGTGCTGGGAATAAATTTCAGGCGAGCCTCCTGCTTTGTGGGGTGACATTCCATCCCTCATTCCAGGCTCTGCTCAGCCTCACTGTCTCCCTCCTGCAGCAGGACACCAAACAGTGCCAGCCCCATGTGCCTGCTGCCATTGCTGTACTGTAACAGTGATGGACCCAGTCTTTTCTTTGTCTTTTCCAGCCACCTCCTGATTTTGTGAAATTTTTTAGGAGTCTACATCCATCTAAAACAGTGCCCTCTACTCTCTGCAAGCTCCTCAGGGGATTAGAAGAGATTAATGAGATGTCTTTACTACAGGAATCCTATAAAACATCTGTATGATGAATTCACACCATGATGTTTTTAATTATTGTCTCTATCAATTTGTAAGACACAGAGGTAAGTTTTTACTAACTCCTCAGGCTACCTCTGGATGCTTTTCAAACAATGGTTAAAATATTTACTGTTCTACAGTTCTCTAGGAACATGATGGGTTTTTTTTCCTAAGAAAGCCAATATATTCTTCAGCTTTTAAGCAAATACTTTCTTATGCTCTCCCTTGGACCTGAAAACTCACTGCTTTTTAAATTTTCCAGTGTTTCTCCCTTAGACATCTCACTTTTGGTATGATCTCATCTTTCTCACATTTTGCATCTCTCCAACATTCTCACATCAAAGACTGAAGCAAAGAAAGTTACCTTCTCAGCAATTCCTTTTCCTTCCTGACTTGCTCTTTTCTCTACTCCCTGTGATTCAGTACATTGAGTGATTATTGCACATATTGGCACTTTTTAGCTATATCTGGAGGCACTTGTCTTGCCTCCATTTACAGTAGGTATCAAGAGCATTCAGCAGAAATGAACTGCTTTCAGTAATAGAAAACTCAGCAAATGAACACAAAACAGTAAAAAAAGAGTAATTTGTGACCACAAGAATGCAAACTTTTTCTGAAGTACTCAAATTTTAAGAACTTGTATAGGCTGACTGCTTTCATTGGGATCACTCGTGCGAGTCACGTTAATTCCATGACTAAATGCCTTGTTTATTGATTTTTGAATGTGAAAAATTGCAAACATCAGTAACTTGAAATACTCACCAACCACCTCTTCAGTGTGATAGGATTGATGTTGAAGTCTTTGACCAAGCCAAGGTCGTGGTACATGTGCTCCAAACAGCTCAGCATCTGCAGCCAGGAACAGGCAGGTTACTGCTGGCTCTGTAAATATCCCTTGAGGACACCCTGTGAAGTGAATTTCCCCCTAGCAAGCATCAAATAGTTGCAGAGCCCTCTTTAGATGAAAGAAAGGTGTTCAAAGATTGCATGATTAAAGAAAGTGCAAGAAGGGAGACAGGGAGGGTCTGAAAGCTTTTTGAAGCAGACATGCTGCTGTTAATTTCACAGGTTTTGTGCAGGGCTTTGAATATCACAACAGCACTCTTCAGTAATTGTGATTTGTGTGTATCACAGCAATTCCTGCTCACAAAAAAAGTATTGCCATTTTTCTAGTTCAGCTGTGATGTGTCCTATTGCTCAGTGAAACCAGTGGGAGCTTTTCCCTGGCTGTACAGAAATGGATCAGGCTCTAGCTGAATAGAAAATGACAGCAGAAAATAAGAGATCCCTAAAGAAACATTTATTTCAGGCATTTGTCAATACCTTCTTTCTTTATGACTTCTTGTGAGCTCCTGCCTCCACTATCTTAGCTCTTATTTCTGGTTTAAAAGATTTCCCATTATAACCCTACAAAATTGCAGCAGTTTTGTGATTATCCCCTCATGGAGACTGTAACTATGAATCCGAACAGCTGAAATGCAAGGACAGGCAGCTCTTTTGAGACAACACCTGCTCTGCAGTAGCAAGGGGGATGCAAGTAATTTAGCACAGCCCCTCATGTTTAATCATCTAGGCTTGAAAGAACTGAAAAAGATAAATATTGATATTGATAACCTCAAGTGTTAACAAACATATTTATATTGATATTTTATTGATAACAAAAGATATTGATAACCTCAAGTGTTTGGGTGCTTAACAGCTTCCACCAGTCAGAAATGAACAGGTTTCCTGGAGCCCAGGAGTTTATGTGTATCTGCATTCCCATTTCTGAAGGCCAAATCTGCAGGGGATGGAATGTGGCCATTGTGTTAGAAAATGCAGTTCTTAGACTGCAAAGCAACCCAGGGGTTTCAATGTGATGAGCATAATGTCACAAATACAGCCCTGGAGGCATTTCTAGTTAGTTTTCTGTTATTTAGGCTCTTAGAAACTCACCAGAAAAAAATATTTAATCTAATGAAACTTCATCCAGGGAATAAACTGAAGTCACGGAGTAACAACGGGGCTGATTTTGAGTAATCCAAACAGGAAGAGACTTTCCTGCAAGACCTGAGGGACAATGCCATAAGCTGAATGCTGCTCAGATCACACAGACAGCCTTTTGCTGAAAATCCCCTTGTCCTGGTAGAATATATGTTTTGCAATAGTTCCATAGAAGACTTTCCAAGACAATGAACTTTATCCAGAAGTGCTGGATTACCCTTAGAAATGCAGCTGTTGCCAAGAGAGCTTTGGGTGAGTGACGAGGCGACTCTCAGTCCCAAAACTCCTGCTCCTGATCACAGGAGAATCTCAGTTTTCATGTTTAGCTTTCTTGGTCAGCAGCAAAAGCTCGAATATGGGACTCTTGTAAGGCTTGGGAAGTGAGAGGGCATTTGAGAAGGAGGACCCAGGCTTGCTGCAAAGCTGTGTTTACTGAGATGCAGCAGAGCACATTATTCATTTGCTTACAGATGACCGAGGTTTATGACCTGCCTGTCCCACACTGAGCATGTGGGCAAACACTCAGTGCTAAACAAGCACTGACAGAATTGAAATATTCTCTGTAAACATAAAGCAGAGCTAAGAGGGCGAGATAAACCCATATGGCGCTCGGCTCACCACAGCTTGTGTGGAATCTCATTTCTGAGCAGACTCCTCCTTGCAGGGCAAGTTTAATCTCCACCCTCCTGTTCATGCCTTGTTCATGCCACCATATAATGTTTCCTAGCCCTTTGAATGAGTTACTGTGCTAAAGTACTGTCCCCCAGCCCGCAGGAAACCGTGGATAATGGGTTTTGTCTCTCCTCATTCTTTCTTAACAGTCAGAACAACAATAATCCAGCAGTGTTATGGTGCACCTGTCAGACTTCTAATTCCTTCTTGCTGCAAAGACCTGACAGGCATTTATGGCCATGGTACAAAGAAAAGGGGCTGGAGAGGGAGCGGTGGCTGCAGAGCACCTCTGACCACACAAGGGAAGCTCTGCCAGCCTCAGCAAAAAGGAGATGGAGACCTAAAGGCACCAGAGAGCCCTTCTGGTGCTCTTCCAGCCACAGGAAATATCCTGAAGGGAATGTGCTGCTCCTGTGGATGTGGTATGGGGTGTTTTCCCTTGTCATGATGAGCCAGAATTATTCTGTGTGCACAGCCTCTCATTGAGGAGATAATTAAGGTGATTACTGCTGGGGGTGCTGCCAGAACTACACAAGCTTTCCCCTGGGAAAAAAACCAGCATTAAACCCCTGGTTTAGTCCTGTCCTCCATTACATTTTTCTTAAGTTTTCTTAGTGAAATTTGCTAGTATTTGCTAAATCTGGTTTTACATTATATTATAAGCTGTTCACTCTTAACATCCTTCTCCTTCCTGCTTCCAGAGGTTTACACACAGACCTTCCAGAACCTTCGGCAGCACAAGTGATGAACCATGAATAACACTAATAACAGTAAGAAAAGGAAGAAAATTAAGCAATAAGAAGATACTAATTGGCTGTGACTGCAGCCTTGCAACCCCTTCAGAACAAACTGCAGAAAAAACCCTCAGCTGCAGGGGTGTGAATCAATGCCTGCACCTCTGCCTGCTGCTTCATTGATTTGGGTGGAGTTATTGATGATGTGCTTAAGCACACACTTCACTGGGGATTGATTTGTCCAGATAAAATGGTATGGGAGAAATCATGTGGCAGTAATGACAGTGCACCAGTGGAAGGACTTTCCTAGGAAGAGATTAAAGAGCAAATAAAGAGGAGCCAGGATATCATAAGCAGCATAATCTACCTGGCATCTGCTAGGAAGAAATACTGCATTTCTAGTGGGGCATGGAAATAAAAACATATCGAGAGTAAGGGGCAGAAAAGGGGGAAAACCCTGCAGACTGTCTCAAAGGGCTCCTCTGGCCTTATTGGCTCTCAGGAAGTGCCAACCCAGCTGAAGTGCCATCCTCACCTCGTTGGGCTCCCACAGCCAGACGTCAAAGGTTGGTTTCCGCAGAGCCTCGATGGTCTCCTGGGACAGCATGTACTGCAGACAGAAAGGCAGGAGGTGTAAACAAGGGTGTCCCTGCCATGGGAATGCTATTGGCGTGTCCTTGGGGCTCCCAGGGTTCCGTTCACGAGGTGTTCAGCCACATTTCCCGAGGAGAGAGCAAATGATCTCTCCCTCCGGCCACCCAACCCTCCTCACCCTTCCCGCCAAGCTGGCAGCTGCTCATTGGGGCAGATCCTTGTGGAGCAGAACTTGGGAGAAAAGGGAGAGTGGAGGTGTTAGGGAGAGGGTCATGGCTAAATCCAGCACAGGGAATCAAAGGCACAGGGCACAGACCCATCCCTGGCTGCACTGGTTCCGCTGCCTGCAGAGCATCAGCGGCACTCGAAGCTGCCAGTTAGGGAGGGGTGGTGTGAAGTGTCTCTGCTTACAGAGCTAAATTAGCTGGTGGGGATGATATGTTTATTTTCAGATGATTTATGTTCTCATTTCGAGTGTTTTTTCAAGAGTGCCCACAGTTTAAAATTGGTTGTCAGCCTGCAAGATTCAAGTGATTTTTTATCATTACGCTCAGAAGCCTAAAACAAAATCAAGATCATTCACTAGTTATGGTTGTATACAAAATCAAAAGGACAGGAATGTGCAGGGTTAAAAGATGGGGGTATCAGGACTCAATAGATTCATCTTTTCAGGATCCCACTCATCAGTGGTTTTGGGACTCAAAAACCTCGTGGCTTCAATTGGCCCATTTACCATGGCTGTCTCTAGTTTGGATTTACTCTCCTAAGCAGGTGAATGACAATTTCTGAGCCATCAAATTGTTTGATACTTAATCCAAGGAGGAACAACACAGAAGATTAATTTTTCTTCTTCAGAAGGCAAGGAGTTTTGCATTTGTATACACAATGCATGTTTAGTGTGACTTCCTGCAAGAAAACTGTGAATTAGCAGTACAGATTTGGTGTTGCAGTGACATCTTCACTGACATTGGACAAATCCAGCACCTGACAACTGATAACAAATTTTGCAAATCTCCAAAAACTCCCATGAGTTTTTGTCTAGGAATAATGCAGAAATACAAACTAGCAGTTTACTCTGCAGTGGATCAGTGCAACCCTTCATGGCCTTTATTCTTAATTCAAGATCCCAATGCAGCAGTCCATCAAAGTTTAATCTGACATGTATACTTATCAAGGGGAAAAAACTGGTTTAGAACTGATGTGTTCTGTGAAATCGTGTGTTAGTGTCAGGAGCACAAGCCTCCTGGGCAGAAGTTAATTAAAAGAAGTCAAAGTCCCCCAGTCTCTGCTTCAGTGGAGGTCACTTCTGCGAGGCAGAACAGAACAAACAGCAGAATTTACTGCTCTGCTGGACTCTGAAGACAAATGTGCACAGAGCCATGTCCATGTCATAAATCTGCATCACACAGGACCGTGAGGATTCAGGGCAGCTGAGCCAGCTTTGGTGTGTGCAAGGAGATGCCCATTGTTAAATCATGATTTGCAAATGTGTGAGGTGATGTCTTGTCAAGGTCTGAGCTGGCCACTGGGCAAGCATAACCAGGCAGCTTTTAATAATTCTTGTGGGCAAAGACTGCTGGTTCTGGGACCATAGACCCTGTGCTTTTCATGGTTTCAGCCTCATTCATCACTGTGGATTTGTACTTGTACTTGCCCAGGAGATATTTTTCTTCCAGCATTACTGTTTTCTCTAGCAAATACACTAACTCATTTTCACAGGGACAATGAATCATTTTGGAGAGAATCCAATGTCGCATTTTCTCTTTGTTTCCCTAGGTGAAGCATCCCCATAAATTACTTTTTAAATTAAAAAATAATCTATTAGGAGAAAACCGGCAGCAGCACTACTTTTAATCAGAACACAGCATTACAGGGTGTTTTTGATTGTTGCTATGAGCGTGGAGAATAAACAAATATAACTAGACAAAAGAGTGTTAAATGTTGATAAATGCACAATGTTCATTAACATTTCAAACACTAATGAGCTTTCAAGTAATAAAGACTACTGAGAATTAAACTTTGAGTCACCGAAGGCAACTGACGGCTTTTTCAATTGGCTCCCAGGAGTTTTGGATCAGACCTTGGATTTAGAATAACTGGGAATTAATGGCTAAGGAGTCACACATTGCAAAGCAGCACTTGTCAGGATGGCAGCCATGCAGCAGGAATATGGGAAGAGGGAGGATTGTGCGGTACCTTTGGGTAGGACGGTACATCCCGCCGGGGAGCCGGCCTCTTGTTTTCATCCAAAAAGCTGTACTTGCAGGGACAGTTAGTCCTGAAATGAAATATTCATCTCAAAACACTGAGGGAACAGAAGCACAGTGCCTCAAAAAGTGCCAGAAGTGCTCTGGTCTCCCAGTAGCCACCCCTCAGAGAACCACCCCACTCCACAACCTCTCCCTTTCTAATGCGGTGCTGCTCAAAATGCTCTGAAAGTGTGATCCTCCTTAGGATTCTCCCCCCCTTGTGCAACACCCCTGTTGCCCTTTCTCAGTCTATTTGCATTGAAGAGAGAAGCATTTGAGTTCAGGCATGTATCCATGGATACCCAACCACTTCTCCTTAAACCAAGTAACTTCCAGTGAGCAGCTTGCTGTCCATGGCAGGCATTCTTCTCCAGGGCTGCCAGGGACCACACTGGCTATGGGCACACCTGTGCTGATTTACTGCTGAGAGCACCCACTGGGCCCTTCTGCAGCCCATAAGAACTTCCACTTTGATGGTGTGGCCTCCTTGCCAGCTGCCCTTCACGTGGGACAACAGCAGAGAGGCACGGACTTGGCAGACACCTCTGCCTGGCTCTCTGATCCTGGAGAAAGGGAGCCACTGCCAGCAATTACAGGTAATTAACACTTGCCTGGTTATTAATACTGCCAGTTATCTACTCTCCTTTCCTCTGCATGTGGAAAAGCCAAGCTGATGCTTTCCCATCTCAGCAGAGGCCCAGGGGGGACCTTATCACTCTCTGCAATTCCCTGATGAGGTTGCAGCCAGGTGAGGGTCGGGCTCTTCTCCCAAACAACCTCAAACTGTGCCAGTGGAGGGACAGGCTGGACAACAGGGAGAATTCCTTCACAGAAAGGGTGGTCAAGCATTGGAAGGGGCTGTCCAGGGAGGTGATGGATCCGCATCCCTGGAGGTGTCCAAGGAAGGCCTGGATGTGGCACTCCGTGTCCTTGGGCTGGGTGACAAGCTGGGGATCAGTCACAGCTTGGACTCAATGGCCTCGCAGGGCTTCTCCCAGGTAGCTGTCCACATGGACTTTATTAACTCTCGTGTAAGGTTGATCTTCTTGCATTTTGCATTTATAGAGTCATGGAATGGTTTGGGTTGGAAGAGATCGTAAAAATCATCCAGCTCCACCCACCCTGCCGTGGGCAGGGATGCTGCTCACTAGGTCAGGTTGCTCAGGGCCCCATCCACTCTGGCCTTGAACACTTCCAGCAATTTATCCCTGGAGTCCTAACACTTGGATTATCCCCTCTCCGTTTTCAAGCCCCCTGCCAAAGGAAGCAAAAAGAAACCTCCCAAGAGAAGCCAAGCAAAGCATTCCATTAACTCGGTTTGTGCATTTTCAATTACTATATTTTGCATTGTATCTCTTTTGAGTGATTCTCTTCTCTGTTGGGAATTAGTCCAGGTCTCTTTTCTCCTCTTAACATTGATGTCTGCTGTCATTTCTGGTGGCAGTGCCTGAACCCTGTGAAAGTTATGTCATTTTACAGCTGATGGTGGTCAGCTGACTTCAACCAGTGCCTTTTCCTGCCCTGTTTAAGGAGATTCCCAATTGATGAAAAGCTGTCTTAATCGTTTCTAAAGCTGTTTCCTCAAAACTCCACTGTGTGGGGTATTAGTAGGATAAAAATAGTGAGATTGGGGCATTCCTTGCCCTAGTTGGAGCTGACTGCCAGGGTTAGCTGAGGGTCAGCCAGCTATCTCTAATTCCCAGCTGTAGTAGGATATTGAAGCCTTCATCCCAGCACACTGGGGAACACGCCAGAGCCAGGATGCATCAGACCTTCACAAATGTAAAACTGTATCTGCAAATGATCATGATTTTAAATGACACCATAATGCTATTAGCATCTGCCAGTGGTGAGTGCAAAAAGCAGACAAGCAAAAAAAAAGCAGTTTGAGGAGGATGCAAATGGGGGCTGCTTTGCTCTTCTGAACAGAGAGATGCACAATTCTCTGTGCACAATGGCTTTTACAAACCTGGCTGCCCGGCCTTACTCTCTCATTTGGCAATGTAACAGCAAATATAAGAATAGGTAAACATCCATACAGCTGTGTACACTGTGATCTTATGGAAGGAATACAGGCACTCACACGTATTTATGCACATTAATTAAATTTAGATGGGATCCCTAATTGCAACCACAGTGCATTATCTAGCAAATGACACTGCACAAGGGATGACAGGTCTAAATGAGTGCAAATACATTTCCACTTCCCTGGGATGCCTCTGTTCCAGCACATATCTCATGCCAAAGGGAGGTTTGCTCAGCCACCCTGGACTGAAGCATCTCTAGGCTGGGGTCACCTCAGGCTGGTGGCCTGGCTGCTGTGGGGCTGTGGTGGCTTGGGAATAGGGAACCTCAGCTCATTCCTTAGCAGCTCCTGATGGGAGCCACAAGGAGCATCCTCTCCTCAGTCTCGTATCCACATCTTGCTGCTGCTTTGGGTCCCAAACCCACAGGGTGCAGATAATCATGGGCAGAACTCTGGGCAAGCAGGAGGAGCTTCTGAGCAGCTGGGAAGAGGGAGATGCAGCTCAAGGTGACAAAGAGGAGCTGTGACAGAGCCATATGGACACAGCACCAAAGTGATGCTGAGCAGAGCGAGTCCTGCTCCTGCTCCAGTGAGAGCAGCTGTGAGTGTGAGCTTAGAGCAAGCCAGGGTGGGTGTCTGTGCCCAGCTGAGTCCACACCCATCTTTACCACAGCTTTCCAGCCTCAAACCCTTGCTGGTTTCTGGCTTTTGGAGCCTGTCACGTCTCACCATGAGCCCTCAGTGAAGGTGACACCCCAGCTGGAGCTGGCTGCACTGAGCAGATGGAACACTCCACATTCCAGCTTTTCTTGATACCAGGTTGTTGTTCGGACCACAAAATACAGATTGGAAGGTGACGGGATCTGGGATGGGAATTAGTCCTGGCTGCTGGGACAGTCTTGTGCTTCCTGATGTGGTGTGGTGGCAACTGAGCAAGCACGAACTTGCTGTAACTTCTTTTTTTGGACCTAATTCCCTGTCCACCTGTGCATCACTGTTCAGCTCTGCCAGCTCCCTACCACAGCTGAAGGAAAGACACATGGGCACACACGTTTCTCACATCACACACAGCACAAAGCAGCGCACATGCTCTTGCATTTGCTGCCAGCCAGGGCTTGGGTTTTTCTAATGAGATTTCTCCACACACCCCAACAAGAAATGATGCAAGTCACAGGGCAAACTGCATTCCACCCTGCTGGGATAAATCTGAGGCACACATCTGAGGTTAATAATGTTACCCTGCATTTATGCGAATATGACAGATGAATTTGGCCTTGGACTTCATGGGTATGAATTATCATTGTGCCTCCTGACATATCTGGATGGCAACATTTATAAAAGCGAGTGATTATAAAGCCTGAATCTTTTAGCACATCTCCCGTTGCCCTCAGTAGGAAACAGTTTTGATTAAAGGTCAGACAATTTGACCCCGAGACTGTCAACGCAGCATAGTTACATTTGCTGAGAAAAATCCCCTTCACCCACATTTCGAGCAGCATGGTATATTCCTCTCCAGCATCCTTCCCAGAAGTATTCCCAATCTCACAGTGATGATTTGTTTGTCCTAGTGAGGCACTTCAGTTTCACAGGGGGCATTTTACCAGCTGAGACCACGCACCGTACAAAATGTAATTTTTTCTGCTGTTGTTTTAATTACAGCAAAACTGAGCTGCAACATCACATTGAGCCCTTGTGTTAGAAAGTAAAATTCCAATTTTTCATTGAATTTGAAACGGATGATTTATAATAGCATGAGGTCATAATTAGAGGAGCTGCTACATATTTATTTTGTAATTTCCCAGAATATATTGGAGTTGATTCGAGAGCTAACTTGTTCTCAACCAAAGGCTGCACTGTGCAGAAGTTCTTTTCCCATTCTCTCTCTCTCCCAATAAATCTGGATGAAGAATTCCCATTCTGTATGGTGACAACGCCCAAGACCTTCTTCTCTATTCCCATGGCCCAAACTAATTTAACTGGTGAATGGCTATAAATTTCAAATGGTAAATTAAAGTCACTGTCCTTGATGTTTATTGGTTTCCTTGCTCTTTTACTTTACTTCTAAGCCCAGGAGATAATTCTGTGGAAATGTTGCATTAGGGTTTGAAACCAGACACTCCTGTGGTTAGGTCCCAAGCAGAACTTACCTGCTGCTCCTTGCTGCCATTTCCTCCCTCATCTTTTTAATGTCGCGCTTGCATTTCTCAATCTCCACCACTTTCAGGCCTTCCACTGTCAACAAAGGGAAACAACAGGGGTGTTACCATGGCAAAAAGTCGCAGGATCCCATTTCACAACGGTGCAAAATTTCAGAGAGCACTGCCAGTGGGGCTATCCAGCGAGGCAGCCAGCTCTCACAGGCTGCCTCGGCTCTCCCACGTGCAGGTGCTGCCAAAGCGAGATCTTGGAAACCCACAGGAATTCTCTGCTGCCAATGCAGATAACAGCCACGGTGCTTTGATTCACTGAACGGGTGCAACATCTCGGCTTTTCCACAGCAGCAGGCAGCTCTTCTGGTGCCTCCACTTCCCGGCTGCAGAGCACGAATCAGAGGAAATCCTGAGCAGAAATAACCCCCACTCCCGTGATGGGATGATAAGCGCGGCTATGCAAACACGTCCCGGTAGGATTAGAATTCCCATTAAGATAAAAGGTTTTAATTCGGAAGTTCATGCAGAGAATTAAGGAGCTCTGAGAGCCGTTGCTGGATACAGAAAAACCAAAGTGAGAATGCAGGAGGGAGAACAAAATGTTGAAAATTCAGTTCTAACGATAGATTTTTTAATTTTTTTTTTTTAACTATTGGAATCCTGTCACTTCTTTTTGCTGATCAATTCTGTAATCAAAGGCTATTTCTACATGCAGCACAGAAAATCCTATATTTCCCTTCTGCATGCAATTGTGAGAGCCACAAGGCAAAAAGTTTGATTGCCTTTTTATGCAGCAGGGCACTTTATTCCCCGTAGCCGAGAGAGCCCAACGCAGTGAGAGTGTGAGAATAATTCTCCCTTTTCTTTCCCCCTCGTTGAACTGTCAGTGTGATCAAGGACACAGCACCATTTATGACGTCCATGTCATTCACATGCAATCATTTCACAGCTCATTTGTTTACTGAACTCCTTGTTTGCATGGACGAGGTGGCTCGGGGGAACTCAAGGGAACGTGCAATCAGAAAATCAGTATTCAGCAACTTTCTTAGAAAATCACAGTCTGGATCACACTTATCTGGAGAGCAGCATGCAAGTGATAAGACCCTGCCTTGAAGGGCACAGCTCTGGAGATAAGCAGAGACCTCGGCTTTGTTTACCTTTATGAGAGTAACAACAAAGATTGCAGGTGGAACTGGGAAAAGGGAAAGAGGTCTGCATGAGCTAAACCCAGAATGCCACATATTAGGAGAGGAAAGGGAAAGGGGGCTGGTTTATGTTTGTTTTCAGGGGTGCCCTCCTCTTAAAAATCCCATTTAGACATTTATATGTTTTTGTCTGTCATTGCTACAGACAATTTCTTTGGGTGATCACAGTGTGGTGATGCAGGCAAGCTGCTGCCCTGCTTATTGGATATCTTCATTCTGGGTACCTGCCTGCAGTGAAAAAGCACTTTCTTGGGTGCTTTGTTCAACAGCTGATGCTCAGCTGCAGCTGACCTGCATGCCCTGTGCTGCTCTGTACCACACTGGTGCATTCACCTGGGAGAAATTCCTGCGTAGCCCATTTACCAAGATGTCTAATTGGTGGCAAGTGTTATTTGAAGCAGTGGGAGCCAAGCAGAGTTTTCAGAGTGACAGGGAAGCAGGGCAGGCAACTGCAGGGAGAAGAGAAGTTCTGGTGCAAAATGGCAGCCCTGAGCATTTTTCATGTTTTGTCTCTTTGGTTTTTATCCCAAATCTCTCCGGGAGAGCAGAGAATTTACATAATTATTTTCTTAAGGCAGATGTGAAGTGCTTACAAATTGCAAAGGTTTTTTTGCCAGCTTCCTTATTCTTGTGTGGGCTGCTGTGCAGAGTAAGTCAAGCCACAGGACAAAGCATTCCCAGAGCTTGCTCTGCGTGGACTCATTTTCCAAGGGGAAGGGACAAGCTTTAGCTGGGATTTAAAAACCAGCTAAAAGATTTGGCTCCCTGAAAAGACATCTCTGGTGCAATCCCTAGGCAGGAATGGGAAGGAAGCTGAGAATATTTCATGTGAGGTGCAGATGTAGTGCTGTCATGAGCACTTATCCCCACACACACGTCCCCTCTGGGGAAGAAATCCTGGAGAGCACATGTGAAAGTCGTGGAAAAGGGATCTCTGAAGCAGGCAGGGGAAAAGGCAAAATAAAAGCACAATTCTTTCCACATTTGGCTTGTAAATGATAAATGGCCATGTCATGTGCACTGATTAAGGGCCCATTACATTATTCTGCAGCGAGAAATACCTTCTGAAAAGACCCTGTGCTGTCTAAAGAAATCCTTGGGCTGAATCCATGGCTCTTAGAGCAACCTCTGGGAGCCCAGCTCAAGCAGGGAGGTTGGACACTCCCTCTCTCCCACGGTTTTGCTTCTTAGACATGACAGCCTGGGGAATTATTTCAGAATGCTGCAGACTGGGCTCTGTTGCAAACTCTGGAAGTCCAATTCTGAGCAGATGGGTGCCCTTGCAGCCCAGGGAGCTCCCTCCCACAGATTGCTCCATCAGCTGCTGGTTCCATCAGCAGTGGGACCCACTCAGGGAGAGAACCCTCCTTTGGGAAGCAGGGAATTCAGTCCATCTGCATGGCACAGCAGCTCTGGGCAGGCTGCCTTCCCTAAACCAGCTATAAAGTGCTGGAGTGGGCAGGTGCTCTATTTTTTCCTGCCAGGAATGGCATGAATGCCCTGGTTATCTGAGGCAGAGCATGTGCCAGGCATCCCAGGGGCTCACCAGAGGCCAAAAGCAGCCCCTAACTGGCTGGGATAGTTGCTTGCTTGGGCTGCCAAGGGCATACAAAGACCCACAGCTTACCTCATTTGCTCTAACCCCATGGCATTTAGCCCTGAGGAGTGGAGTTGGTCAGAAGTTTCACTGCAAGTGCAGAGTGACTGAGCTCATTTTTCTTTTCTCTCTTTTTTGGGGGGGGTCAAAGAATAAACCAGCAGAGCCTTGGGAGAAGCAGCAGCCAAACAGACGGGGGGGATTCATGCCTGGGCTCCTTTCTGGAGGGTAGGCAAGCTGCAGGTTGCCCCCTCCATGGACATCCCTCAGCACCAGGAGCCTGAGGCTGGGGTGGCCACAAGGAGAGCCTTCCCTGCAGCTGCTCTTCAAATAAGGACATTTCTTCCTCTCGCTGCTGACAAAGGGATCAGCCTCCCCCAGCAGCTGCAGGGTCAAGGTAGCTTCTGGTCAGGGGAAGTTTCAGGAAAACAACATCTTCCATGAGCCAGAAGCTCTTTTTTTTTTTTTTCCCAGCCAGCCCTAGTGGGAAAGTTCTTCCTGCAGCTGTAGTGCTGGGAAAGGCTCTCCCTGCTCCTGACTTCAACACTGAGCATCCTCAAGTCATGGCCTTTGGAGTCACAACTGGATGGCAGCACCTTATTCATACCCCTTCCCTGCCTCTCTGGGACCTGTGTTCTGCATAATGTACTGAAACAACTCAGAAGCCACACAGGGGGAAACAAAACAACCCCAAAAACCAGATGATGAGCTCATTGAGCGGGTGAATTTAATTTGGCTGTTGCACTGTAACAATGTGGTCGTGTCACGGTGCAAGGACTGGACTGACAGGAGAAGGAGGGTGCTACCCCTTGGAATTACAGACCAAAGGCCCCAGTGAGGCTGGGGTGAGGTTCCCCAGTGTTAGAGCATCAGGGAGTGCAGAGGGATGGGGGAATCACTGCTGGGTGCAGGGAGGTGACAGACACCTGGGCCATGGGGGACACAGGAGGGCTGGCCAGGGGCTGGGAGGTGGAGATGGAGAGGTGGGTGGTGGAGACCCTCTGCCACAGGGGCATGGGGACAGCAGGATGTAGCCCCAGGCCCCAAAGCTCAGTGGAGGGCTCAGCAGCCCCTCAAGGGAGGACAGGAGGAGCTCTGGATGCTGGCAGCATCAGCCAGCCCACCCAGGTCCCCACACCAGTGCCACCACAGGCTCCCACCGTCCCCACGCCTCACCACGGGCTGACCTGTGGCCTTTGGGGCTCAAAGTTGGCCAAATTACAAGGGATTAGAGAAAGCGGAGGGGCTGCGATGAGCAGGACAGGTCAGAGGGCACAACAAGGCACCAGTTCCCACTGTGATAGGAATAGAGGGACACTCACATTCAACCTTTTTCTCCAGCATTGCCAAGTGATTAGCTACTTCCGTTTTCAGCTCATTGATTTTAAAAACCCTGGAAAGAAAACCCTCATGTATTAATGTTATACAGTTAATGCTCCACCTACCCTAGGTGCTAAGAACTTCTGCTAGAAATGTCCATATTTGTGTCTCTATGATTGATCTGCCCAGCCACGTTTGTCATAAGGAAAAGCAAATTTTCTGTGGAAATGTTAACACTGGGGCAGAAAATACACCCGGGTTTAATTTTCAGAAAAATTAACTAGTGATGTTTTTTTTTTTATGGCCCTGGGAATGTCCTGTGGCTCCAGAACACTTCATCTCCCCCTCTCTCAGCAGTGACTTGCTACTGTACCCCCCCAGGGAAGCAAAGTTAAATTGATAATTGTTAAATTGATAATTCATAATTGCCCAAGAGCAGCGTCTTGGTGTCTGCACACTCTGAAACCTCCTCCCCTCCTGTCGAGTTACGCTGGTGATTTGCTGGGCGGTGGTGGGACTGATCTGCCTTATTGAAACCAGCTGGGATTAAAAAAGCAGCTACACAGATGTTGAGAAATCCTCTCGGAGAAGAGACGTTTTTGGGTGATAAAGGGGAAAATGAAACAAATCTGATGATTTGACTGTTCAACAAAGAAACATTTCTTTTGCTTCCTAAGAGGAAAGGAGCATTTACTACTTGATCTCCTTTTTAGATCAAAGATAATCACTGAAATTGCTTTTGGTTTAAGCTACTGTATTGCTGTCAGCAGGAAATAACGTGTCCCAGACCTAATTTTGGCAGGCAGAGTGGGATTTGAAAGATGTCTTAAATGCCCCTCTGCCTCCTGTGAAAATTTCACTTCAGGCTGATGAAAGAAACAGCATTTTAAATTAATAATGATGTTCAGTTTCTTACCTCGAGAACTGCTCAGCAATCTGTCCCAATAAATTCTGGAACAATTCTTCTTTCTCTGAAAAAAAAATAGAAAGGAGACATGATAGAGAAAAGAAGAAAGAAAAGAAGACACCCTCAACCCTTCTGCAAAGTGGTGTCCCCAGGCTTCCAGTTCTAATGGTGAAGCCAAAAACTTGTTTTGGTCCTTTGAGGAGAGACAGGGTTTGGGAATGACTCCTTGTCTCACCTGCCTTCCTCTTCCTGCACATTACAGTCAGGGTTTCTCAGAAGTTTTATTTTTGGGAGGCTGGGACTCCGAGACTCTCTGGTGGCTTGTTTTAAGGCAGCACTTTCTGGAGAGGAGACCCTTTTCACAGATCTTGGGTGGAACACCCAGAATCCTAACTGGCTTTTGAGAGTTCCTGCTCACAGTCAGTGTCTCTACACCACCAGCCCACTGTGACAGAGCGCCCATGAACAACACCACAGCTCATGAACACAAAATAAAACCCAGCTCGCCTTTCAATTTTATCCTGGAGACCAATTTTCCTGGTGCAAATGCCTAAGGATTGTGCTGCCTTGCATAAACTCCAGGCAAGCATGAGATGACGAAGCGCTGTCCCTGCAGAATGAGGTCTGCCCTTCCTGGTTTGTGGGATGGACACAGCAGGGTACAAGTTTCCCAGCCCCTTTTCCCTTGAGAATACAGCCTGGACGGAGCTGCCACAGGGATCCTGTCAAGATTCCATTGTTCCCTGAGTTCCTGCAGGCAGCAGTGGCCACACTGGGAGCCCTCACGGCAGCAGCTCCCCTGCTCCGGCTCTCGGGATCTTCTGCTGGCTCAGGAAGGTCAGCTGGATGAAGCCCCAGCCTCTTCCCAAGGTAATCAGTCCCTCAAAACAGGACCCTAGACTTCAAGGGACAGCACACTTTAGGAAGGAAGAAGTATGACAGCAATGTTTTCCCATCTTCTAGCATGTCCACACTGAAAGGGGAAGCACAAATCACCTTTGCTGAGCCCTGAGATGCTGTTTTGGGATTGTTTCCTCTTTCCCCCTCCAGCTAATGCAAACTGCCCCAAAGTGCTGCAGTGATTCCTGCACTGGGGATATGCTCAAGGAAAGGAAACATTGAGTGCACTCATAAACACACTGCAGATTACAGAACACCTATTTATACCCCACACAGAAACACTCCGATGGCATTTCTGCAGATACTTGTCCTTCCCCGAGGTAACACTGCCTCACCAGTGCAATCACCCAGGCAAAACATCAGATAGAAATACAGCCCAGCATTTACCATTTATTTCTAAATAATAGCTCTTGTACCTGTTGGAAGGATTTGCAATTCCTTGGGTATTAGAGACGTCAGCAATACTTGTCAAGAGCATTCACGTCGCTGGCCAAAACAATTTGCCTGTTACCCTCTGTGTCTCAAAACTGGAGCAAGCATTCTGTGCTGTGAAAGTCTCAGATCTAATTCACTCTTTTTTTTCCATTTTTTTCCTCCCCCCCAACCCCCCCAGCTCCCAGCAGAGTGGCTAGCAGAGAAAACAGAGAGATTGGTTCTTTTCACAGAGACCCATTTCCCAGTTTTCTCACAAAACCCAACGCTGAAACAAAGCAAATGCTGCGTGCTGTTTAAGAGAGGAGGAAAACTTACCGTGGGCAGCACCTGGGATGGCACCGAGTCCGACAGTGAAAATAAGCAGAGAAAGCAGAGAAACCCTTTTACTCTCCTTTCGATGCTGCTCAGCCCTCTGACAGTGGCTGGAGCGTGCCAGAGACTGACAAGTTCCCTATAAACACTGTTCCAGTAAAAAAAAAAAAAACCAACAATCTTACTTTCACTCCCTCCCCCTGTCAAAACTCACTCGGAGTACTAGGAAATTCTCATCCAGGGAACAGTCAGCTGCAATCTGATGTTTATGGATGTAATAAAAGACTTTCAAAATGAAGATGTATGTTTTTATAACCCTAGGGTGCAGTAAAGATATATGACTAAGAGTGGCAGTTCGCCTCATCTTAAAGAGACAAAGATCCATTTCTCTGCCCTGCTCCTCTCAGGAGAAGACCTCTGGTGAACCCTGTTTCTGAAGAAAATGAGACATTGCTCTGACATAATTTAGTCTTGCTTGTCCCCTCCTTCATAGAACAGGAGGGTTAAGTGTGCTTTTGCTCCCTTCATCACCCTCTGTCTTCTTTTTTTTTATACCTCTGTGCAAGGCTGAAGCCCCAGGTGCACACAGACACCTTTTCCCTCGGATTGCTTCATTTGTTTTGTTGCAATTCCCTCTCTGAAAAGGAAATCCCACGCAAGCAGCACTGGCAGCAGCTCTGGGCACTTTGCTGAGGGTCCTGTTGCAGCACCCCCAAAAAACTCCTTTCTTCTCCCCTCACCTCCCGCCCGGCACGGCGAATGCTCAATGTTTACAAATGCAGGTGTTCAGCAGGTCAGGTTTTTGCACAACACTCTGGGTGTTTTACAGCTGACAAATGACAATTAGAAGCACCCCCTCCCTCCAGAAGATGCTGCAATGGTTAATGCTGGGCAGGGGACGGGCCAGCTCAGGCTTCCCCAGGCTCCCCATGGCTCATTCCCCTGCTCGCTGCGGGCACAGGGACTCCTGCTCTTTGCCCTATGGCCTCTGCCAAGCTCAGCAGGGAGCTTGGCCAGGGCACCGTGCAGAAAGGAGCCGTTCTGCCTTGTCTCCAGCAGCTTCTGGGAAGAAAAGCAGGTGCGGGGGAATATGGCAGCAGCACTTTTTCCTGCGACTCCCGCCGCGGCCGGGCGGGAAGCTGGCAGGGAGAGCACACCTTCCCTGCCAGACTGGCACCAGGCAGTGCACGCTGAGCAGCTCAGGTGACCCTGCACTGGCACAGATGGTTTATTACCCACGGGCAGGCATCCTCTGCCTCGCACTGCCCTGCTCAGCAGTGCCTCTTCCTCCGCCCTCTCACCCTCTGGGATCACGGCCAGGGAGTCACCTCCATCCCCCCTCTCTCCCTGGCTCCCTCTGCCACCCTGCCGGCCTCAACAGGCTGCGGGCAGGGAGTCTGTGGGCTTGGGGCAGTGCCTTGGCTTCCCTTGTCTTTTCCTCTGTGGCCAAGCAAGGCTGGAAGGGCATGGGCGTTTCCCTTTCCTTGCCAGCATCAGGTTGGTGAATTCCTGCCCTGTTTCTCACAAGTGCTTCTGCCTCAAATGCTGAACCTTCTGGCTCAGGCTTCTGTCTGCATTTCACTTTCTGTGGTTTGCTTGGACCAAGGCAGTCAAAGAAATTTTAAAAAACCCCACAAGCAACCAGGTGGACAAAAGCCTCAGGAAGGGGTGAATTTGAAGCCCAAGCCCACGCCCACGAATCTGTCATATGGAGCCCCAGATTCATGTAATTCACAGCTCAGGTTAATTTGGGCTGTTGCATGCAAATTCCCGGCCAGGTGAGCAATCCCGAAGTAGCTGGCCACATCCCAGTGCACGCACCCGTGTGGGACGCACGTAAGGAGCAGCACGTGGGAGGAGGATTTTTCTCTCCCAGTCTCTGCCTCCTCAGTCTCGCCTGAGCTGCGAGCATGAACAAGACTCCAAAAGGAGGAGAGAGAGAGATGCCAGAAAAGGAAGATTTAGGCACAGTGACAAGCTTCTGTCGTTTTACCAACACCAAACCTCGCATGATCTCGGGTGTTGAATCATCCAGGGGGAGAAAGCCTCCCTGCAGATCTCTAGTGCAGCCACTGCTGGGCTTTGCTGACCTAACTTCGGAGCAGTAGGAAAGTCCCTGTGAATGTTTCCCTGTCCTTTCAGGACCACAGTGGATCAGGCTCACTTAACTCCACATCAGCTCCTTTCTCCGCAATATCAGAAACGCAACAGACTTCAATTTTATCCCTCTAGAGGGTGCCGCTAATAGGGTTTGTTCATTTAATTGCCACCTCAGTCAAATCTGTAAGTCTCTGAACCCTACTAATTAGAGCAACAACACAGCCATCAATTTGAGAGTTTTGAGCCAGTTTTCACAGACCAGAGCCCTTCTGCTGTTGGGAGGGAGAGGAAGCTCACTCAGTGTGCTTGGAAATTTAAATATCGCAGAGAAAAGGGTTTAGCACAGGAGTTTTCATGCTCTGTTTGGATAGCCATGTGTTTTCTGGTCCAGGGCCATAGGAGGAGGGACAGGGTGTGATCCAGCAGCTTCACAGGCTCAGAGCCAGCCAGCTTAGGCCTCCCCTAACCCTAACCCTAACTCTAACTCTAACCCTGACCCTGACTCTGACCCTAACCCTAATCCTAACCCTCACCCTCAGCATGACCCTCACCCTAATCCTAGCACTTGCAGACAGCTGACCCCTGACACATCGATCACTGCTGCATCCAACACTCTCTGGAATAATATTTTTTTTATTTCCAACCCTCTCCTGTGACCATGGCCAGGAAATGAAGAACTGTTTCTTAGCAGGACATCGGTGGATATCTCCCCTGCTGGATAGAAGCCACTGCTCATATTTTTCTTCCCAAAGGATTATATTTCCCAGTCCCACTCTGTTCCCTGTGTCATTCTTCTGCAGCTGCCTGGGAGACTGCTGAAAAGAGGTGCATTACCTCCCATCACTGTGAAAACTGGGGTGACCTCCTTTTTGGCACGTATTTGGATGAAGTTGCTTTGGGAAGCAGAATCATGCAGGCAGAGTTGTCTGAGAAGTGAAGAATAGGACAGAGCTGCATTGTTTTTTTTTTTGGTTTTTTTTTTTTCTTTTAATGAAGAACAATTTCCCACTCTGTTTATTCTTCCTACTGTCAGCAAAATGTCAGGAATGCTTAAGATTAATGACAAGCCATGTGAAAGAGAAAAAGATACCAAGGAACATTAGTTCCATCACACTCAGCTAAACTTTCTTCCTCTTTCCATAGCAGACTCTGTCTTATGTTTTGACAATCTATGGCCAGAAATTTTCTTGCCCTTTTCAGCTCAGATCTTCAGAAATCCTTGTTTTATGAAAAGCAGGGAGTGAAGAGAGATCTTGCTGACACAGTGAGCTGTGCTCTGCACAAAGCAGAGCCATGTGCTGTCAGCTGGGGAAGAAAAATGAGGGCCTTGGGAGAGTGTGAAAAGTCATCCATGGCCCTATAAAAATATACTGTTAGCTTCATGTTAGGGGAATAAAAAAAATACATTCAAAAAGGAGTATATTTTCTAGAAAGCCCCTCAATCAGCTTGCCAGCTGGTATAACTCAGTGGCACTCCCTGGTGGAGCCACACTGGCCCCATTTCTCTGTCATGGGACAGTTGGAGACTGGTTACTCACCCAGCTGGGACACAGAGCCACGTGCTCCACCCCACCTTTTCTCATGTGATAATGCAAAGAGTACTCCCAGACCAGGAGAGTGATGCTGCTGCAGCAGCAGGGTTCATCACAATAAGGAAATAGTTTGGCAGACAGCTTCTTTCCCTTTGCAGTCACATGTGTCCCTTGGCTGTGACTACCTCCTCCTGGCAATCACTGACATGGGACCTGTTTATGGCTTGTTACAAATCTTACTGTGGGTAGGCTCTTCCCCATTCCCTACCCTCTTTGCTCTCTTTGCTCTCTGTTCACCTTTGCTCCCTGCATGCACAATCTCCCTGCTGTTGCCTCTCTGTCTTCCCCACATCCACCTTTCCAGATGTTTCTGCCAGTGCAGATGCCCCAGAGAACAGCCTCAGTTCCCTGTGCCTCCCCTTTTAGAAGAAGACGGTGCTGTCAGACACTCTGTTTTCATCCATAATTCAGGACCTTAAGCCAGGTCCTGACCTTAAGATGAGGTGGGACCACCAAAACATCATCTCTCCTATCCCAACTAACCCACTCCTGCATACTACTTTGTCCTGCCCCAGGCTTTCTGTCTCACTCCTGTTCAGCCTGTGAACTCTGTATTTCCAGGACAATCATAACCTCTTGCCCTTTGTCTCTCCTATCTTCCCATTTGACTGCTCCAAGGAGTGTCTCCAGCTGACGTCTCCTCTCCTGCTGCAGCCCCTGCCAGCCTCTTCTCCCTGTGGCTCCAGAGTGTTCAGGCTGCCCTGATGAGAGTGGCAGGAGATGCTGCAGCTGCACAGATGAGAGAAACCATGAGCCAGATGCTCACAGGAATTGCCCCAAGCCAATGTTCTGCTCCAGCATCTGAGAGCTACCAGCCTGAGTGTGATACTGGCAGGCAAAGAGAAGTGGGGGGAGAGGCACTCCAGCCCTCCCTGTGGATGGGGAATGTGCTCCAGATGTGTTCTTTCACCCAGGCCCTCTTTAATCTTGTCAGGTGAATTTAAATATTTATTACACTTGGAACTACCATGCTCACAACAGAAATTATGTTCTCTCCTCAGCCATTTGGAAATAACGTGAGGCTCAAATGTTGTGCTCAGCTTTCCAGCAGAGCTTTGCTGAGGAATGGGCAGGTTTAACAAAACACTGCAGGACAGGCTTTCATTTGTCTTGCTTGAAAACCCCCCACTGCTCCATGCAAGACTTTCCCCGGGGCATCAGGAGTGCTGAGTCAGATCAGAGCGAGGCACTGGCAAAGTCCCCTGGACTCAGCCATTCACCTGATCCTCAAATTCATTGAAACTCGGGCACATTTTTAAGCTTTCCTGCGGAACACTGTGCTCAAACACTTCTTATTCTGCTGCAACTACAACCATGACACCGACATCTTTGGGGTTTTGCATCATGGTCACATAATTTCCACATGCAAACCTTTTCAAATTCAGCTTTACGTAATCCAGCTTTATTAGATTCAGTTCAAAAGGGTCATTTTACCTGAGAGCTGCTCAGTCACAACCGGTATCACTTTGTATGGAGACCTGGAAGAGTCACAGAGGGTTGATGTAAACAACACTCATAACAGAGTTTGTATTTCACATCCATACTCCCTAAGAAATAGGAAGAAATATCTGAATATATTCTAAGGTCTGTTAAAACCTGTGAGTTTGAATAAGCAATGGGCACTTTTTCTGAACAGAAAACCCTGTGGTTTACTAGACACAGAATCACAGAACCATAGAATGGTTTGGGTTGGAAAGGACTTAAAAATCACCCAGTTCCAACCCCTTGCCATGGGCAGGGACACCTTCCACCATCCAAGGTTGCTCTAAGCCCCGTCCAGCCTGGCCTTGAACACTTCCAGGAATGGGGCAGCCACAACCTCTTTTTGCTCTGTGTTCATACACTCTCCTGTGCAGGAGCTCCCTGCCAGCTGCTCGGGCTCCACCACACGGTATCAAGAAGAGCAAAGGCAGTGGTAAGTCCTAATGAAATATGGGCCAAAGCCAGCAATGAAGAGACCTAAACCCATCACAGGCTTTGAGTTCACTTTTCAAGTCATCTGCTGGTTGTGCACCAGCAGAGCAATCAGGAGCAGGGGAACAACAGAGCTCTGACAGCAAACAGGGAGGGATGGGAACAGATGTTCTACATTAAACACCTAAAAGCAGTATTTTTTTTCCCTCAGACAATCACTCCTGCTTTAACAAGTAAGAATCTTCCAAACCAGCACTCGTGTTACAGGCCAGCACTCATTTCTTAGTGCCATCCCACTCCCTCTGGGGAGCTGCTCACCTCCCACTGCACACTAGAGGTTCTGCAGGCAACCACCTTGCTTGCCCTGGGGCCTGAGCCTGTTTGGGAGGAGCAGGTGGCAGCAGGGCTTACCTCTCTGTGTTTGCAGGCATCGTGGGGTCAATGGACACCATGCAGTTGTCTGCTGTCAAAAGGGAGATGGTTGTGTTCCTGAAAAGCAAGTTCCATAGAGGATTATTTGACCTATAAATGCCAGCTGGAATTCTGTGCTGCTGTGTGTGATGAAGAGCCATCTTCTCTCCTGCAGATGCATCTTTTCTCCTTGTTCCTGGCCTGGCACCTCTGTTACCTCAGAGCAGAACGAGTCAAAGCCCAGGGCAGGGCAGGCTTGATGCTTCACCCATGTAAAAAGTGAAGTGTGATCATTTTTGATCTCAGAGCAGACCTTGCTCCCTGCTAATTCATTTATTCTCTTGACTCATTGAATAATAATTTCTGTTAAAAAGCTGTATTTTGTGACACATTGACTCAGCAGCTATGTATTGACTTATACCATACTAATGACTTTTGGTGCTATGAATGTCTTGAAATTTAGTTACTCATTTACCAAAACAATCAAAACAAATATCTTGCTGAATCTGGGGTCTTTTTCTTTTTTAAATACTGTGCTAAGGGTGATCTCATAGGCTCAGATGTAAACCTTGGACATTTACTTTGGCTCCAGGATCCTGGTTGAAATGCAATTTTCCTTTGAAAATCTTCTGATGAAAATAAAATGCCAAATATGCAGTGAACACCCCGATTGTGAATGATTACAACTGCTGAACAAAGTTTCCTGGGTGATGGAGTGGAAGTATTTGACATCATAGGAAAATGAGAGTTATTAACCTCTCTAATGTCAAATGGGAGGAAATGGAACAAACAGCAAAGGCATTAATTCCATCCAGCAGTTTATGCAAATTCAATTTTATCTTTCAATCCACAGAGCTGAAGTCATGCAATAAAACCATGGTTTAAAGACTGGCTTATTTTCCTCCTCTACTTTTCCTGTATTGTAAAGTTATGTGTGCAGAGATAAAGGCTTTGCCTTGTTGCATGCAGCCTGTGCTGCTCAAGGTCGTTATGCAGAGAGCAGATTCCCTCTTCTAGAGGTGATTAAGGGATTAAGGGATTAAGGGATTAAGGGTTCTAGAGATGATTAAGGGGCTTCCCTGCCCCTGCCCCACTGCCTGGAGGTGTTGCAGAGGTGGATGGATGGGTGGGTGGGTGGATGGATGGATGGATGGAGGATGGATGGATGATGGAGGAACAGATGGATGGATGGATGGACGGATGGATGGAGGATGGATGGATGATGGAGGAACAGATGGATGGATGGATGGACGGATGGATGGAGGATGGATGGATGATGGAGGAACAGATGGATGGATGGATGGACGGATGGATGGAGGATGGATGGATGATGGAGGAACAGATGGATGGATGGATGGACGGATGGATGGAGGATGGATGGATGATGGAGGAACAGATGGATGGATGGATGGACGGATGGATGGAGGATGGATGGATGATGGAGGAACAGATGGATGGATGGATGGACGGATGGATGGAGGATGGATGGATGATGGAGGAACAGATGGATGGATGGATGGACGGATGGATGGAGGATGGATGGATGATGGAGGAACAGATGGATGGATGGATGGACGGATGGATGGAGGATGGATGGATGATGGAGGAACAGATGGATGGATGGATGGACGGATGGATGGAGGATGGATGGATGATGGAGGAACAGATGGATGGATGGATGGACGGATGGATGGAGGATGGATGTTACACCGTGCCACCCTCCACCACACCCGGCCTCTCCCACACACCCACTCGTGACCCTGGACCTCTCTCAACACTGAGGTTTCAACTGCTCTTGAGGTTGAAGGGAACAAATCCTATTTTGATTTTCCCCAAATGGAAAATTACAGCAGGAGGTATACAGGGACTTCTCAAGACAACATAATTTAGGAAATATGGGACCTCGGCAATGGATTTGGAGATATTTATGCTCTATAAAATGGTTCAGCTGGGGTGCTTTGTCTTTGACTATCCCATACTTGGGATTAGATTTTAAAACTCCTAAAGAGAAAGCTTATTACCTCGTGGCAATGCTTCTTGTTGGCCCCATTTTTTCCCCCTAAAAAACAGGTTCCAAACACATGTCTGCATTTCTCTCAACATGGGCAAAAATATAGTAGTGCTGAGATATAAGTGGTAGTTGTGCTCAGCTTGTGTGTACTCAGGGCTGGGCTTCTTCACTTGCTTTACTTTAGATTATTTCTCCCCTGTTCTACTCTATTCCACTCTGTTGGAATGTGCAGCCAACACCGAGGTGGCTCAGTTCCCTGCCTCCACACTTTTTCAGCTCTTGATTGCCCCAGTTTCTTCTTCCAGAAGGCTGGAACTAGAGACAAGCCTGAATAGCGGCCAAATAAATCATTTGGGGCCTGTCTTTAAATTGTTCCCAAAGGAAAGAAACAAAAGTGAAATTAATGTTACAAATGGCAGACCTACCTCGGTAACCCTGTTGCAATGCAGAAAAGGTCCATAATATCTTTGGAATTGCAGTATTTACTGAAGATCACCTTCCAAAGGAAACAGCAGCAGAGGGAAAAAAAAAAAAAATGAGGAAAATGAGAAAGGATGGTTAGTTCCCAGTGAGATATGAATCTTGTCCAGGCATGCACTGGGCTAATTTTAAGGCACAGTCTGTGATTTCAATTATCTGATTTGATTTGTGAGCTGGAATATTTCTCTACTCCTGTGTAATACCTGTGTCTTTGTCGATAAAGCAAGCAAGCTCTGGAGACCTAAGTGCTGTTCAGAAGTGGAGCAATAATGTATGTGAGCTGAGAGCATGGGGTTTCTCAAAATCAGTTCTTCAGCAGTGTTGCTGCGGGATGATAACAACTGTAAATTTAAGAGTGCAAAAGCCTGGATTTAGGAAAAAAACTGCCCAGATTTGGGCAGGTCCTGGGACGGTACAAAAGGGTACTGCTTTTTGGACTATACCAGCTTATGCTAGGTTTAAAGTGAGCAGATTTTCAACTCCCTACTTCCTACTAGCAAAATTCCAGCTGACTGTCAGATGTTCCTGTTGTTAGGTCAGAAGCCAGACCTGGAATTACAAAATTTGCTACTATTACCTTCCCATCTCCCCAAACACCTCTTCATCCCCCAACCCTTCCAGACACATCAGGCAGCCCCAATGCAGAGATGACTGAGCAGCACATCCCCCGATCCCATATTTCTATTCCTGCTATTCCTGTGCCTTCAGTGACATATTCCCATGCCACAATTTTCCCTTAGACTCCTGTATCCATCAGGACTTGTAGGTCATGATCCTCCCAGCTTCTTCTGCAGTTAGAAAACACTTTAATAATACCATTATAGTATTTCCCATCAGTCTCACTATGCCCTTGTGCAATATTTAAACTCCGTAATCTAAAGCTTGTTTATGTTAAATTGCTTGCCCTGTATCTTATCATGGATGAGTGGCAGGCCAGAAATGGCCTTAATTTGATGTCTTGTTGGATTTAGAGACAGCACACTGCCTCTGAAAGAAAAACACTCAAGAATTCTACTGCAGCGCTCAGCATGAGGAGGGTCCCATTTCAATAAATGTGCATTTATAGGATGTCTGTCCTTAAACTGAGGTCCCTGAGGTTGCTTCCAATCCAAGCCCACATTTCCTCTGTTGGGTGCACGTTGCACTATCAAATCTTCCAGTGCTCTAAATCAAAATCTTGTTCCTAGTGGCTTTACTGGGAAAAACATAGCTATTAAAAAGTATCTCCTCTGCCAGTGAAAAAAAGCAAGTGTGGGTGGAACAAAAAGAAAGTGTAGACATGAGAATAAAGGATTGAGTTTGAATGCTTCTACCAGTGTCGTGCCCCTTTTCTCAGAGCAACTCTGAGTTCCTTTGAGTGACTGTGGTGGAGGCTTTGAGCCTGCCATAGAAATTAAGTGCCTCACTGCAGCCAGACTCTCCTTCTTAAAGCCAGAAACAGCAACAAGCACCACGGAGCCTCTGGGTTCAGGATGCAGCAGCTCAAAGGCACTTGTGGAGACTGACCTAATGGCAAAACTCAGGAGGAACAAGAAACTTGCATTTTGCAGATGAACAGGGACATCAAGGTCAAAATTCTCCTCTCCTTGTGAGTGTTGGAAATGAGATTTTCCACCCCCCATAACTACCCCGTATTCTCAGGCACACTTTCTGTTGCCACCCATCACAAGTATTGGGGGGGGGGTGCATGTCCACAGATCAGCCTCGAGGCTGGTGATCCAGGAAATAAGGAATGTGTCACCTGGGATGACAGCTGGGAGGAAGCAGGGGGGCTGCAGCCGCCCTGCCAGGACTGAGCAGGCCCTGTGTGTTCAGTGAGGTGAGGACCATGATGGAAAAATAACAAGTCATCATCTAATTAAGGACTCCTCGGGAAAGGTGTAGGTGCCAGAGGGTAATTAAGCCTGCAGCCTCACTTTGTCAGCCTTGACTTTCAAGTGCTTTAATTCCTAAATTGTCATAGCTCTGGTGTGACACGGCTCCCCTGCGCCTCCTCCAAGGTGCCTTTCAGACTGCAGGGGAAATCCCTCACCTGCAGGTGTCACACGGTGCCAACCAGCCCTCTGCCACTGGAAATGGGGAAGTCGTGGGAGACCCCAGGGTGTGCTCTGCTGCTACTGCCTGCTCAGAGGTCAGGGCATGTGAGCCTGAAGCACCAGGACAGTCTGGACAGCACAGCAAGGCTCTGCCCTGGTGGTGCATGGGCACTCAGCAAAGCTCCAGCCTTCACTTTTCACTGGTGGTGAGGAGCCTTCCTGCTCCTGAGTGAGAGGAATGACGGATTTGTCTTTACAAAGAAGCTGTGGGTCTGCTGGTAGATAAAACTAGCTGACAAATAAAACTGGATATTGAAAGATGAAAGAAGCAATGGGGAAAACCCATAAATTCCTTAAGAATTAAAAATTCAAAGGGAGGCTTATACATTAGGGGGGAATTCTTGGTATCAGGCGTTCTGGGAAGTCTGTACCTCTCAAGTACAGTGGGGAAAGAGAGAGGGAAATGCGGCCGGGAAATTGGGAGAAAAAGGAGGCTGCATCCTCCAAGAATTTGAGAGACCCCAGGGGAATGCCCCGTGGCCTGTCCCTTTATTCAAATAAAGTAAAAGGACTCCTCTGTCTCCTTTTTGGACACAAAACCTCTGGTGTTTGTGGATTAATTTTCCTGACACGAGCAAAGCATCAGGGGTTTAGTGGCAGAGAGGATGACGATGGTGGTCATTTCAAGAGGTGGGCATGACCCACACCTACACTCACACCCACCTTCCCTGTGTTCTGCCCCAGATGAAACGACTCCAGGCAATATCTTCACAAAACCTGATTGCTGAGACAGGTAGTAACTGCTGCTGGGGAAATGGGTGTGTTTTGAAAGTCTCTGTTGCCCAGGGATTGACCCTTGGTTATTAAAGCACAGAAGCAATCAAAGCAATAAAACATAGCCAATGGAGTTCAGATAGGGCTGAGATCCTGCTCCTAGCAGAAGCCAGCCTCCTGACAGACTGATAGCTGCTAAAATTGTCTGGCAGAATATTGGATGGTACAACAACTGGTACATGCAGTAACTGGGCAGATGATGCTAATTGTGGCTGAACAGAGGCCGAAGGCTTGTGATGTGCCAAGAGTGCTATTTCAGGTATTGAGGTTTCTTATTCTGGAAATCAATTATTATTGACCAGGACAGACAAGGGAGGAAAAGATAAAACAATTATTAGCGAACATTAAAGGTAAGAAAGTTGGCCTGACTCATAGAACGCAGTAGGAGCTTTCGACGCACTGAGGATGAATTTTAATGCTTCCTTTTACTCCGTGCAATAGTGAAAGAGTGGGAAGCGAAACAAAGGCTGTGATACTAGATCATGAGCTATCTCCATACATGCTTTTCAGTTTTCCATGCTTGGCATTTTTACTTAGGTTTGCTAAAACTGGATTTGTGAATCACCCACTGCAGTTTCGTACTCATCTCAGGATGCTTGTCCTCAGCTGGTTGTTTTTTTTAATCAAAAAGCACATGCTATTAAAGTTTTCTTCTTTTGCAGCCTGCTGAGCTTTTCTGAGCATGTCCCTTCTGCTCTAAAACACAGCAGCCAGCCTCAGATGTTCTGTGGCAATGTGGAATTGTTCCTGTTATTGTCCGCAGGTTCGTGTTCCCAGCAAAGTCGATGCCAGTTGTGCTGATGGAATACAATTGGAATGTGTTCTAGAGGATGGGAGGACAGCACTGAGTACTATTGATGGTTCCAGCACAGTATAGGAATCCTATTTGCCTGGAGTCCATTATCATTGGGGGGACATCAGCAGCAGGAAGGCAATGTGGGGACACTTGGCTGGTGGCCACACTTGGGCCATGTGGGGCACGTGGGCTGTCCCATGACCTGCAGAGGTTGACCTGCAGCTTTGAGGACAGGCAGCCCTGGCACTGGCTGCAGGACAGAACACCTCACCCAGCCCCGTGGAGATGACCCTGCTTGGGCAGGGGTCCCAAAATCTTTGCTGCTCAGCCTCAGTCTCCATGATCATACATTTCTGGCACTGTCTGGGAGTCTGATCCACAAATTTCATCTCCCTTCAGGCCTATCTCTGCTGTCTCTGACCCACAGTCATCTTGCTTAGGTCCCTGTGGGTGAGAAACCACCGCTGAGATGTGTTACCCAGAACTTCATTCCCTGCATTAATGCCTGGTGCTGGAAGATATCCTTGCTTAGGAGAAGACTGAGAACTTGCATAACAGAGGCCAAAGTCAGGAGACCACAGCAGTTCCTCCAGCTCTTGTAGTGGGCTAAGATCATGCATGTATAGGGTTCCCTGCAATGAAATTCCAGATTTCCCCAAAATATGCATCTAAAAAGTGCATAGTCATGCAAGTTAGCCCAAAAAATCCAGGGATGAACCTCCAGGGATGAAGAAAAAAGGGATACAGGGACTCTGACATTGCCTGGTGGCACAAAAGTCTCCTGCAAGACCAGTCAACACAAGACACTCACTTTCTGAAAGCAAAGGAACTGAGATCATGTCTGAGCAGAGTCACAGCAGTGGAAAGGGAAACAGAAACCTCTGCTTTAGCTTGCAGATTGATGACTAATTGCCAAGAAGAAAATCAGCCACATATAAACCCTGTTAACTGCATTTCCCTTGGACTTGTGCCAGGAGGAAAAGGCTGTATTCCTGAAAAGTCATGCAGCATCTGCAAACAGGTGTTTGTTTTTTTTTCCCCTGAGAGTTAACATGATTTCATGTTTCTGTCCTTGCAGTTGTTATCAAAACCTCTGAGGTGGTGGATGGCCCATCTCTGGGAACATTCAAGGCCAGGTTGGATGGGTCTCTGAGGAACCTGATCAATTTGAAAATGTCCTGCTCATTGCAGGGGGTTGAAGGGTCCCTTCCAACCCAATTCTATAATTCTACCACATGTAGAAAAAAATGACAGGAAAAGCAGCCTTCTCTGAGTGTTTAATTTGTTTGTGTCAAGGAGTTTCCATCAAGATCAAGGAGCAGCCATTCCATTTAAATGGGCAATGTTCTGTCTGCCTTGGAAAGCAACGTGACACAAATGGGGGAAAAGCAGAATGAATAATAACTGAGGCTTTTTGGAGTGGAAATAACATTCTGATGAGGCATGCAGTGACTGCAAAGTAGGACAGCGTGGTTCGATGGGGATGTCTGGTTCCTGGCCTGGCCCTCAATTCTGTGGGACTGGTTTCTTCCCTGGAAACAGTTCTGCATTTTATTTGAAACACTTTCCTCTGAAATAAGGAGCCATTGTCTCTTAATCCACAGTATCCACCTCTGGTCTAGGACAAGGATTTAAAAGCCCCTCTGGGGAAGAGCAGGGTTTAAGAGCCTTGCTGCTCTGGGCTGGCTTTCCCACTTGGAGAGGAGTTCAGATTAAGGATTGATGGAGATTTTACTAAAGGACCATTGTGCACAGACTCTGCAGCCTACCAGTTTACAACTAATCACATTATATTTTGCTTTCAGATAGGATGGGTAAAAACACAGCTTACAAATCCAATTTCTGTTCTATATTTGATCCTCAGAGCAGCTAATCCTCTTTCTAAACAGCAAACTCCATCCAGAACATTATCTTGTTCTGATCTGCTGTCTGTAATTGTCTGTAATTCTTCCAAAAAATTAACTTCTGTTTGATTATTTTTATTTTATCCTAGTAAAATTCCTAAATAAATAATGTAAAAAATATTTTTGAAGGCAGTGTACCCTCAGTTTCCAGTTCTACTTCTTCTCTTCTGGTTTCAACCTGCTGTCTTCAATACTTTAGCATTTGGCCATGCCTTTCATTCAGCTCAGTGAGCAATGTTCAGAGTCAGGGCTGAAAATGCAGACTTTAAACAATCCAAATTACAATCTTTCACTAATGAGAATGGGGGATACTATGCCAGAAAAGATTCTAGTGAAATTCAAGTTATGTATCTTACACGGATTGTGAAAAATGCTACTGCTTCTGTAAGAGCAGCTTTCATGGAGGATTTCTGAACTATTAAGGCAGAAGGTTCATGTGAAATATTTCATTGTGATTTTCACTGTCTTTCCAGAGGTATTTGGCATGCAAAATGAAGAACAATCCAGAAATTTTAGGTATACCTCTGTAGGAATCACTGGAAGGAATTAATATTTTTCAACACGTAAGCAAATAGGTCTTCCTCAAAAAAATATCCATAAATGTCTTCTCTGTCATAGTCCCCAAAAGAATCCAAAAGAAGCTTTACCTAAAATCCCATATTTAAAAACATTCCAGCTTTCTCATTCTTTAAACTCAGATACAAACATAGCATCAGCCCAACTGTACCCAAACTCTCCGTCTCCTTATTTCTCGCACTAATTAACAGCTGATATTCAGAAAACCACTCATTTATCTGAGCTTAGAATGTTAGGCAGCATTAAAAATAGTCTGCCAGATTTGCCATCTGTTTGATACAGTGGGAGCTTCTCTAAGAGAAGAACAGAACACCAGTGCATGCGTGCATGTCCATGTGTGGGGGAGAAAACACGAGAGCCCTCAGCTGAGGGTCCGAGCAAAAATGAAAACTCCCCCGAGCTCTTCAAACACTGACTCTGACAGAGGATGAGAAGTGTGGCAGATATTTTATCCCAAAAGCCACAGCTCTATAATCCTGCTGATTCATACAGTTTTGGGCTTGAGAATGTTCATTTCAACACAAAATGTACGTGTGGGGTTTGTCTGACGTAATTTTAACCATCCACAGGCTCAGCATCTCTTGAGCGTCTCTTTGCCAGGTGCCCTCTGTTGCCAGCAGAAAAGAAGGACAATCTCCAAATTAGCCCACATGTCTCCAAAACCCCCCTTAGGATGGGATGAATCATCCCCTGGAGATGCCGCCCACCTCGCCAGTGACTACAGGGGAACCTGCATGACTCTCCTGGAGCAGCATCACTCACTTTGGGATGCCTGTGGTTAACTGGGGTGAATCCCATTCGTTTCCTGATCATATACGTTGGCCTAAAATGAGAAACAGGAGCTGCCAGACAGAGCTGACGTACCAGGATCCCGAGGCATGTGGTGAGTCGCGATTGCCACCCCTGTAACATCCCCGAAAAGAGAGCTGTGGGGAAAGAGATTTTCCTCTTTTTAGGAAAGAAAAATGTCTCTGATGCACTCACAGACTGTGAGCCCAGGACAGTATTGCACTGAGAGGGGCAGCATGACAGAGGTTGGCTCTTTCACTACGAGAAAAGAAAGATCTCAGTAGATTTTAGAGTCATTAGGGCTCATTGAAAAAGGGAGATTACATTCGAGACAGACTTGTGCAACCCAAGGGACATATTGCAAATATTCCATGGGTCAGTACTAATTATTAATGGCAGAACACAACCAGGAACCAGCAGGGCTGATTGTGAGGGGCCAGGCTGAAAGTTTCCTATCTTCTGCAGCAGGAATAAAAACAATTCATAAAAGTATTTCAGCCTTTAACAAGCACAAATGTCTGTATTCTGGATTTTCTTAACACAAGAAGGGCATGCATTTGCTGCTAATGGCATACTAAGTGCAATTAACCCTGCAGCCCACAAATGCATCAGGCTTGAAATGTTTTGTAAACTGGATAATAGGGATGCTTTAGCACCAAATGTTCTCAGTAGTTGTGAGTGAAGCTGTTTGTTTCCAAGCTGCTCACACGATTAAAGTCTGACATTGGAACTGGCTTGGTAATAGAGGACTGTTAGAAGGAAAATGGTAATTAATTAATGGAGTAAGGAAAAGCAGGTTTGAGGAGAGACCAGCAAAAGGCTGACTTGAACCTATATAAGCAAGTTCATGAGGAAAGTTCTGATGCCTTGAGAGGCTCCCTAGAGCAGAAGCTAGATAGAGTTAAAGGAATAAAGAAGGGATTTATTAAAAGGCCTTCAAAGGATGCACCTTGGGCAGTACAAGAGCCTGGCTGAGGCCAACCAACCTTGTCCACCCAAGATGGACAAGTCACAAGTTTTCACACTTTTATGAGTTTTGGTCCATTTCCACATTGGGGTTAATTGTCCAATCACAGCTCCAGGTTATGCAGTCCCATCCTCCCAGATTGCTCTCCTCAAGTCTCTGCTGTTTGCACTTTTTGGGCCCGAAGCTGCAGCTGTGTCCTTGGATCTGGGGCTGGGAAAGGATTGTTCTGTCTGACTGAACTGTGAGGAGAACTCGCTGACACTTTATATGGAGTTCAGAGTCACACACCAATGAATGCAGTACAGAATCTGGAAAATACAAAAGCTAAAACTTAAGGCACCAGTTCTAGAAATGGAATGATTTTGTCTTGTTTGTGAGGAGCCAGACGAGTTGTATATGAGGAGAATAAGCTATATTTGGCTGGTCTGAACCCATAGGTAATGCCAGAGTTACCTATGAGAAAAGTGTTAGACAGTGTTAAACTTACACTTTGTCTGGACTACTGTGAACATAAACTGTAATAAATATCATGCACTGAGTGTGACTTCACAAAGATAAACAGCAGTAAACAAGCCTTGCTGGGTGATGGGTATGGAAGAATTTTGGAGCTCTGCTGGAATTACAGAGCTGTCCTGGGATTATGGTTTGGTCCTCTAAATGCTCTGAGGAGCCCCCACTGGGGAAGAAGGAGAAGGGGGAGTAGAGGAGAAAGAGAGGCCCATGTGTGACATTATCTTTCATGTTTTTAGAAGCGTGGATTTAAGCCATTTTTACTCCTTAAAATGTTTCTGTGCTGCAATGTGGCAGAGTTCAAGGAACCTGCTGTTCCTTTCGTGCTGCTTTACAACAAGAACAAGCAGCCACCTCGAGTTCACCAGGGCCAGCTAAAGTGAGAAAGCCAAGGCTAGCCAAGACCTGGCCAGACTCAGGCTGTGCCACCTTTTACCCTTCCACACCCACAGAGGTCTGCCAGCACTAAGAAAATGGCCTTGATCCCACAAAAACATTCCTATGCCTCACCGTGCTAAAGCAGGACGTGGCACAGAGCAGCCCCCAGAGGTGCCCATGTCCTGACTGCTATGAACACCCATCCTGTGCACCCCTTTGGTGTTTGGCAGCTGGAAGGGTGTTCCCCTAAATCCTCAGTCCAAACAGACACAGCATGGGATCCATGGGCTTGCCTTGCTGCGTTGAAAGAGCCATCGGGATGCAAAAATACTTCATCGCCTTGAAGGGATCATCACGCCATTATTTTTTCTGCTGTGTTCTGTTTTTCATCTGAATCCAGTTTTGCAGGTTAAAAATAGCCTGGTGAGCCTTGGAAAAATCTGTTGGCTTTGCTAGAATCTGGGCATTTATACCACAGATGCTGCTGCTGTAATTGAAAAGGAAAGCTCACGTGACAGAAGCGATTCCTGCGCGCTGATGTTTCGATGCAACAACCGCGGCACCAAAGCTCAGTCTGAGCCTTGTCCTGTTCGTTGGGGACCTCGGGCCAAGAGGAACAATGGCTGTGGATGGCTCAGTGTCCTGCAACACAAGTCAGGTCAGTAGACACCCAGAAAGCCTAAATCAATGCATTTCTTCAAGGGGAAAAAAAATTTAAAAAAAAAAGGCAAATTTTCTGCTTAACATCCAGAATGACTCAATAAACCAGCAAAATGACTCCAAAATTCTTCACTTGCTTTCTGAGGAAAATACCACTGAGTCATTTCATAGAATCCTTGACAAAGGCAACAGTCCCTTTTTTTTCCAGTTATTTCAAGTTCTGTAGCCCTCTGATTTTCCATACTTGCTACAAATATGATGATTAAGACACTGGAAACAGAAATTCTCATGAAACAAGCATTTTTCTCAGAGGAACTCCTTAAAACTCTGCAAGCAAAGCCACTACCCTGTGACATTTGAAAAGGAGGGCCATGGAGCCATCCTGCTGTGAATAAAGCCACTGGCTAGTTCCACTCTGCTACCATTTAAATCTCAAAGGTCAAAAGAAAATGTTCCCAGTAGTTTCTCCATGGAAAAAAAGACTGGCCATGAGCTAGGGTACGTTTTTTTTCTTGGTGGATTTTTAATTCAAAACAGACTCATTAGGATTTTTTCTTTAAAACACAGCCAAAGGGTTAATAATAATATGAAGGAACATAAGACTCCAGATCTGGCTTAAGTTTGGCACCTCTCCACTGATGTTGGGGGTTTGGGTGCTCGACCCCATCTAGTGGCACTCCAGGTACTAGGAGAAATCCCAGGCCATGGTGGTTTGTCAAGATCACCTTATCCTACATGAAACACATCCACAGCTTCCCCTTGCCCTGCTGTCCTCTCCTGTGCCTGGCAGCAGAGCAAGCTGTGGCAGGGCTGGCACACAGAGATGTTTCCCTGTGTGCTCAGGCCCAGGTGCTCCTGAAAAGTGCAGAGGGAGGTGTGTGCCCAAGCAAGTGGGTAAAGGACTGCTGGCTGAGAAGATCCTTTAGAAATAAACAAACGGAGCACTTGTTTCCCCCAGGTGTGCATCCCTTTATGTGGGTGCTGGATAGGAGGAGCGTTACACTGGAATTTCATTTTTCACCCAGCTCCAAGAACAAGCGACCTCTTTGAAGCCGGTTTGTGCAGAGCCCTGGATCTGGAGTGTGGCTGTAGTCCCACAGCCTTTGATCTTCCCCCTCCCACAGTCCCTGCAGTACCACACCTCTGCCAGCTTGGGCTCCCATGGGTGGAGTCTGCTGGGCTGGGGTGGGACACCTCAGGTCCCTCCTAAAGCTGCCCCAGTTTGAAGAGGTGTTCAGCCAGCTCTGCCCACTGGAGGAGAGCCCAACGCTGTGGTCAGCTTTGGTGAAGACAATTTTGTGCCTGGCTGTGCCTCTGGAAGTTCAGTTTACCTCAGTCCCCTCTTCTCCAGTCTGAACAGTCCAAGTGACCTCAGATGCTCCTCATACAGCTTCCCCTCAAGGCCCTTCACCATCCTCACGGCCCTCCTCGGGACACTCTCTAACAGTTTAATGACTTTTTCACATGGTGGTGCCCCAAACTGCCCTCAGCACTTGAGGTGAGGCTGCCCCAGCCCAGAGCAGAGCGAGACAATCCCCTCCTTTGCCTGGCTGGTGATGCTGGGCCTGATGGTTCCAGGACTGGGATGTCCCTCCTGGCTGCCAAGGCACTGCTGGCTTATGTTCAAATTTCTATCAACCAGGACTCCCAGGTCCCTTTCCTGGGTGCTGTTCAGCATCTCATTCTCCAGTCTACACACACAGNTATCCACTCACAGCCGTGGTTACCCCATCCCTGGTGCAAAATCCTTCATTTTCCCTTGTTGAACTTCATACAGCTTGGTGATTGCCCAGCCCTCAAATTTGGCAAGGTCTCTCTGCAGGGCCTCTCTGGCCTTGAGCTCCTCCCAGTTTAGTGTGATCAGCAAACTTATTTAGTATTCATTAGAGTCCTGTTTAGTATTCATTAGAGTCCTGTGTCCAGGTTGCTGAGGAGGGAGCCCTCCAGAACCCCACCAGTGACCGGCCTGATGTCACCCCAGTCACTACAACCCTTTATGCCTGACCTGTGAGCCAGCTGCTCACCCATCACTCCCCACAGTCATCCAACCGTGGGCTGGACATTTTGTCCAGAAGGATATTGTGAGAGACAGACACGGACCTCAGCCCTTCCCCTGGGACGTGCTGGCACCCGCTTTCAACCTGATGGTGCGTCCTTTATCTGAAAAACTCCTGGGAAGGATTTCAAAGACAGCCATCTCTTCTTTTGTAACCACCAGGTGCCTCTGCCCTCCCTGCTGTGCCGCTCTGGACCTGCCAACACACAAACCTACTTAGTTTAATTCCGCCCTCCCGCTGCAGAGCACTTTGCGGCGCTCATCCGCAGGGTCCCGCGGGAGGCGGCGTGCGGCTCCCTGGGCCGGGTTTGTCCCTTCCTCTAGCCCGGCGCCGAGGTGAAACAACTCGTCCCAAAGTCAACAGCACACCCTGCGGCGGCACCGGTGGAAATTCGGGATGAGGCGGCGGAAACACAAAAATTGCCTCTGAACAGTTGCGACCACAAGCAGTGCTGGGGTAGGACGCCCAGTTCTATTGCACGATGCCCGGCAGGGCCAGTTGGCGTCGGAGCTGAGCCCTTTCAAACTCAACAAGTGCTTTACAATGAACCTCGTACCTCGTTATTGGTTGACGAGAAGCTTAGCATTGATTTAATGAGTTCCCTTTAGAAGCCTCCACTGCTGCATTCCTCAGAAGATTAAGGGCTGCTGCTTCCCCCCCCCCCCCCCCCCCTTCTGCTTCTTTCTAATGATGTTACTGAAAAGGCAGGAGAATCTGAGATATGTCCTGCTTACCGCTGGGTGAACCCCATTTACACGGCATTTTTACTTCAGGAATCCTTCCAAACATTACACAAGGCGGGATTTTGCATCTGTCGAAAGAAACAGATAACATTTATCGAGCTTAAACTCCCTTAATGCTGCCTGAGTTTGCATTTGCTTGCTCATGTGACTGTGCCTCTCCTGTGCCTTTAGTGTTAAAAGTACTCTCCAGAGGCTGGTTGGAGAAATGCTGTATTTTTTTT
>WAAG01037697.1:139539-170420 GCA_013390105.1 Tichodroma muraria | reverse complement strand
AAACCAGCATAGATGACAAACACTGTGCATTACCAGCATCTATGGGAACACTCACTACCCTTTCGAAATGCCAAAACATTTTTTGTACTGAACTGTACAGGTACCAGGAGGATCCATTCAATCCATGCTTCGGGGGGGCCACCAGGCAACTAATTTATTAAACCCTGGAAAAAAGAGACTCAGTGCCCTCAGCTCAGCAGAGCCGGCAGGGGCAATCTCACGGCAGCAGAGGGACCATCATCACGACTAAGCCACGTCTAAGACGGATCAAGAGGAGCAGCTTTCTCTGGGGAATCCGGCACAGATCTGGATTCCCCAAGGTCTTGTTCCTGAGGACACGACTTTGAGCGGTCGCCTTGGGTCTCCGGAGCAGTGGTGGAGGGGATTGGAGAGATGGGATGTGCGGTGGGATGGGACTGTGAGTACCAGCTCTCCCTTCGCCTCGCCGCTGCGGTCACTCGCACAGCAGAGGGGAGGGAAGGGACAGGGCACCCTCGCTGTTTCTTTACAAAGAAACAAAAGGCGAGGCTGGGCGAGCCGAAAATTTAGAGCAGCAAGACGAGAGAGATTCGAATTTTGCAAATCAGAGTTTCCATGCTCTGGAGCCTCGCAGCAGGTCTCTGTTACAGAAAAGGCGCTCGGTTTGCGGCCAAAGGACTGCTGACAAAGAGAAGGGGAATAAAAAGACTTGCAGAAAGGCGTCGGCGTTGCTGCTGTTTAAAAGCAGTGGGCTGTCAGCTCGACAGCGTGCGAGCTCTCCCGGTCAGCCAGGACACATTTCTCCCGCAGTTCTCCCTGCGCTGTGAACCGTGCTTAACCAAACAAGGCAGGCGAACGGCACTGAAAGTTTTAATTATCGAGCATTTAGGAGCAACTTTGGCAGAGGCGGCGGGGTCCCCGCAGCCCCCGGCGATGCAGCGGCACCGCACAGGGAGCCGGGCTCTGCCCGACCTCCGGCTCGGCCGGAGGGAGATGCCCACGGCCAGAACCCTCGGGCAGGCAGTCTCCAAGGAGCTCGGCACGCTGTGTTCCCTGCTCCCGCTGCCTGGGGGGGAAACCTCCCCGCAGGCTAAACTTTGTAAACACGGCGCGACGCTGCTCCGGGAGCGGAAGCCAACACGGCTGCGAAACCGAGCATCCCCACGCCGGCAGGGAGAGCTGGCAGCGACTGAGTGTTGGCAGCGCCCAGCCCTCCCCTCTGCCAGCCTCCCCTTCCCCTTTAAATAAACATCCGTGTACACAGCAGAAGGCACGCCGGATCCCCCCCCTTTCCCCTCGAAAAGGGATTCGGAGCCCGCTGGATGCGCGTCTGAGTCGCGGCGCCGGGAGCGGCCGTGCAGCCGACACCGCCCGCAGCCGCCGCCGCGTCCGGAGCCGCCACTTGGTGAAAAACAGCAAAAGTACCTTTTGAATTCTTCCATCAATGTCCAAATAAATACATTTGGGCCGGTAAGTGGAGGAGGCAGATCCCATCTTGCTACAGCTGGGCTCTCACCGGACTTGTTTCCAGTGTCAATCAGAGCAGAAAATCAGGTTTATCCTACCCAGCCGAGCCACCGCTGCCTGACAGTTTGGTGTCCCCGCTCTTCTGTATCCCACTGTACTCTCATTCCGGGAAGGTCCCTCCTCTAACATGCATGCATTTTGCTGTGCCTCTGTCTCTCTCTGACACCTCCTTTTAGTTTTGCTTCCCTCCAAATCCAGCTGCCTCGGACAGGGAAAGACACAGGCTCCAGATGCTGCCTGCGAGCCCCCTCTCCATTCCCATAGCAACAACCCCTCGTGGCTTTAAGGCTGAGAACTGCTGGGCATCCGCATTCGGGCTCTGACCCTGGGACTGACCAGCTCCTGTTATGCACAAGATCAAGTGGCATTTATCCCTCGGGGGGGCTGCAGAGCAGGAAAAACCTCCTTCATCGGGGTGGTGAGAGATGTCATTTAATTTTACGCTGAAATAGGACCGTAATTATTAGTTAGTGCCTCCCCTGGTGAGCTGCTTGCACAGTGACAGGCTCCCGTCGGGAAGCGCCCTGTGCTGGAAGTGTCCTTTCAGACACCCACTGCCAGCCAGGGCTTGGACCGTCTCAATCCAAACTCAGCAGCTCCGTTTCCACATCCCTCCCGTTACCATTACAAGGACAGAAGGAAAACCCCCCCCCCTTTATTTCCCCTGTGAGCTCCAGCAGCACGAAGAAAGCACAAAGCCCATGCTCTCGCCCACCGCCATCCCTGCCACCCCCGGAGAGAAGGAATTTGTTATTTAGGGGAGCTGAAGTCTGCTGGCAAAGGCGTCTCCCATGAGCAGGGCAGGAGGGAGCGAAGCCCCGGCGGTGTTCCCGGAGCAGATGCCGAATGCCATCTGCCGCGCCCGGGCTGTGCCGTGCTGCAGTGCCCGCGCCCGGGCAGCCGGCAGGCTCGGGCACGGCGGGGACGGGGTTCGGGGGCACAGAGAGGCTGCACAGCCGGCACACAGCCCGTCCTGCGAGCAGGAACTCTCTGGGTTTCCTGGGGCTTTTGATGCAGAAGCATTTCCCGGCCTCTTTTGTGCTGCAGGCGGGGTCGGTGCTGCTCACCCTGCCCACCCCAAGCCCTCTCTGCAGCCAGAGCGAGACCAGACTGACCCCGGCAGAGGCCAGGGGGCTTGGCTGTGGCTTGTCCTTGGCTGTGGCTTGTCCTTGGCTGTGGCTTGTCCCTGGCTGCCCCTGGAGCTGCAGACAGGGCTCTGCTGCTCTGAGAAGGGGATTTGTGGGGCCGGAGGGCTGAGTGGGTCCCAGAGCTGCCTGGGAGTCAGAGTCAGGCTGAACTTCCAGGCTGAAGCCAGTGGTAGTTCTAAAGCTCCCAGAGCCAGCAGCAAGGCAGTTCTTTCGGGAAGTGCAAGCCTCTGCTTCACGTCCTTCCTCTGCCGGCTTGGAGCAGGCACAGGAATTCTTTCAGGAGAGAGCCCTTGCCACTGCAGGGGTATCCTGGGATTATCCTGTGGGCTGTCCCCTCGGCTGTGCTACAGCCTGCCCCATATCCCACCACCCACTAGACAATCCTCTGGGCTGTATTGCAGTCTATGCCGCAGACTGTGCTGTAAACTATCCCAGAGGCTAATCCCTCAGATTACTCCACAGGCCATCCCCATGGCTATTCTGAGCTACAGCTTCTCCCACTTCAGCAGCCCTTCCACACCACCCCCACTGCTGCTGCACATTACTCGTGTGTACATGTGTACCCTGTGGCACATCATCCCATGCCCTGCTCTGCTAAGCACTGCTTTAATCCTGTTTGCCTGTGATTCAGTCCTGAGTGACTTGACTGACCCAGCAGGTTCCTGAGGAAGTTGGCCATGATGACAAAAATGCAGCCATTTGGAAAGAGACAACAAGAACACTCACTCTGGGGGATGCACATGGGACATTTGGGATTGTAGAGAAGGATACTGAGCCCTCCCACTGTGGTCAAACAGTGATCCAGGAGTGGTCAAACAATGTCACTGGTGCATTTCAGGATTTGATCACACCTCACAGATTATCTAATGATCAGTCTCACACTGGTGAGAATCTACTTTTTGGTTGGTTTTTGTGTCTGTGGGGTTTTTTTAATGGGACTAGCTTCTCCAGCCAGCAAGAAGACAAGCTCTGAAACCCAGGTGATGATCCTAGTCCTGCCTCTCCACTGTCCTTGTCCTATCTACTCTCCCTACGTATTTAAAATTGTGTTTCTTAAGCTCCAGCGCACATCCCCCTCTCCCTAATTACATTAATATTTTTTGGAAAAGCTGCTTTGCTGTAAAACTGATGACTATAGCTTTTTCCAAGAACTTCATGTAGAAATGAATCTTCGAAAGCTGAGCACTCAGAAATTGCAACAAAAGCCTGATGCAATCGAAGGCTCAGTTCAAGCCCATGCCTGAAAGGAGACGAAAGATAACATTTATCAAAGAGAATGTGTAGCACTGCCTTGAGATGGTTTAACCTTCCAGAGTCTCCCTATTTCAGTATACACTGGGCAATGTGGGGCAAAAAATATTGAGAAGCATTATCCTGTCTCATCAAATCCTTCAAATCCAAGACCAAACCCAAGCAGCACAGTGCCAGACAATGATTTTCCATCATTTGCCTTAGAGGAATGTTTTGCCCAGCTCAGGGCAGTACCAGGTTCTTGTGCCCCTTGACCACAGGGGGGGCACATCAAAGTGTTTCACAGCTCTGCTTTGCCTCCCCTGAGTTGTTTACTGAGGCCAACACTCTTCACTCTGTACACTCAAACCTTGGAATGTGCCTTCTGGAGAGCTGCAGGGCTCAATCCTTGGGCCCAGGGATCTGGCAGTGCCCCAGCCAGATGTCACTTACCCGGGGGGTGCTCCCAAGGAGTGAAAAAGGCACTTCTGTCTCCCAGTCCTGGCGTCAGCTCCGCCTGTGTGGTTCAGAGGCAGCTTTATTAGGGTTTCCAAGGTGTAACTGGAGGATGTTCAGATCCCACATTGCCCTCGGACTCGCTGCTGTCGAGGCACAGCTCAGCCACGCCGGCTTTGCACGGGCTGAGATCTCCCCCTGCTGCAAACCCTGCTCAGAGGGCGAGGGAAAAGCTCTAAGGATGAAAAGGGCTGCTCAGGACACTCTCCATGCAGGCCTGGGGTGGGGTGGCACCGTTCCTGTCCCCTCCCATCTCTGTCTTTGTCTAGCCCTGAGGTCAGTGTGCTGGCACGGTGAGAGCACAGCCCTCAGCCTCTCTGGAACCTGGTTTTCTTGCTGCAGCCAGGAAATTCAGTGCCCCTTGCAACCCGCTGTGTGCACATCCAGACCTGGGGACTGCACAGCAAGGATCTTCAGAGGGATTGAGGTGCGGGGGAAAAGAGCCAGAAAATGTAAAACTTCCGGTGAAAGATTTTGTACTTTGAAAAAAGCTGGCCTAGAATTAAAACCAGAGAATAGTATTTCTTTGAAATCAACTCTTTTCCTTACCTGTTCCATATCTAAGCCTTCAAGTGGTTTCTTTGTCCATTAATGCCTTCCCTTGCAGGTCCCATCCTTCTGCTGCAGGTCCCTTGCGTGTGTCTGTCTGTCTCCATGTCCCCACAGGGCCCTGACCTGCTGCTTTACCTCTCCATGCTCCAACCTGCCAAAATGCCAGATTGCCCCTGGAGCTGGGAAGGCTTCCCTTTCACCTCCCACAGCTCCTCTTCTCCCTACTTCACTCAGTCTTCTCTCCCTCTTTTCACCCTCTTTGGTGTTTTGCCATTTTTACTTCTAGGTGTTTTTTCTCCACAGACCTGAAGTCGTGCAGACTTTCTGCAGGAATTAACTTTCTGATTTATGCTGTTAACAGCCAAATGATGGTTGTGGCAGTGGGAGCTCCTCCATGCAGAACATGACTGACCTTTCCAGCCCAGCTCTCACTCCTTTCCACAAACCCACAGAAAGATCATGGTGTGCTACACATGGAAATTTTTCCTCACTTCTTTGCAGATTTCTTTTACATGCTGCCAGATTTCCACAGGCCCAGTCCTGGAAGTGATCATGTTGAACGTTAATTAGAGAACGACTGATTATTAATATGGGGACCTTCATAGCCTTTGTCCCCACAAGCCCTGAAAACCCTGGAAACAGCTGAAAGTGGTGTTTGGCCCCTCCCCACTCAGCAGCACAGCTCTCCACCTCACTCCTGGCTCCAGCCCCGTTTTTGGGTGCTCTTGCTCACCCCAGCCCCATTCCCAGTCCACGCAGTGCAGCCACGCTCGCCGTCATCCTGGTTTCCATGGCAAACCCCCAGGAACGTGGGCTGGAAGGGAGCTGTGACATCTGACATGGCTGGTGCGGGGCACTGGGGTGCAGAAGCAGAGCTCTGTGGGCGGGAGATGTGGGATTACTCACTTGGGAGCCAGCTTTGCTCTGTAATCCAGCAGTGCTGGCCACCTCGGTGATGATACTGCCTTCGTTCTCCTTACAGCTCTAGGGAAAGTTCGGGTACCTACCAGTAACTCTCACCGTGTCTCAACACTCAGAGCCAGTTAATCGGCTTGAATCTTGTGGAAGGGAAAACAGCCATCCCTGTTAGCTCACAAACATCTGTGTGTGCAGTGCTGGCTTGGAGAAGAGCAGACTCAAGCCATAGGCAGCTCTTCCATTTTACAAAGCACTTGTCCAATACAGCATCTGGCATTTCTTGGCTTTTCTCTTTTGTCTATTGAGGGAAAAAAATCTTTTTTCTCCTGCTCTATGTTAGCAGTTTTTTCAGTGATCTGTTTTCTACAACACTTGCAATACCTGGCAGGTCCCAGGTTGGTTTCCTGAAGCTCTCCCAGTGGTGCAGACCCATGGCCTTTCCCTGCTGGCTGTGGAAGGACCTCACACTCCACAAGCATTTCCTTTCACTAGAGCAGAGGCACCAGGTCCTTGACAGAGCCCACCCTCAGTCCTGATTCCACTTTCCATCACTTCCAGGAGCCACAGGAGCCCAGGAATCTCCATGCCCTGTGCCATGGTGTGCCTACAGAGAGCCTTGGCTGCCCTCCTTTCCACTGCAACTTCTCTGCTTTTCAGCCTCCCTTGCCCTCTCTGCTTTCCATTTCCTACCTCTTTGTTTCCCACTCCCATCTCCTCAATCCAGCTGTCTGTTCCTAGGCTTTCATTTAAAGTAGGAGAGAGCCAAGAATCCTGTCCCAGGCACCTCTGCGGAATGAGGAGCTTGCACACACAAAGGCAAAGCACACACGTACACATGGGCCCCAACTGGCTGCTAATGACCCTGCTGCATCCCTGGAACAGAGCTGCTGGGAAAGCCCAGCTCTCAGAGCTGTGTTTTCATAAGGTTATGGGAGAAATTAAGAGACCAAACTGGAACTTTAAAGAGCTGATGAGAAGAAAAAATAAAAAAAAAGAATGAAATTAAGTGTGCCTGGAGTCACCCGCTAGATCATTTAGAGGGATGATGGCCAAGAAGTGGAAAAATCAATTCCCTCCACTGGGCAAGGTTGGCTCATGCTCCTGGCAGCAAAGTCTGAGCAGGGGCTGCAGCCCATGATCCCAGACTGGAGGGAAGGGATATATGGCTTGACTTGAAGAAAGCTGCCTGGCATTTTATGTGGTGCAGGAAAGTGAAGTTACTTCAGATGCCTGTTTTGGGAGGCTGCCATGTGAGCAGCTCGGAGCTGTGCAGTGACTCACTGTAAATCAGCTCCTCCATCTCCCTGACAAGCAGACCTCAGACACCCCGAAGTCTTGGCAACCCAAAGATTAACCCGAAGCCTGAGGGCTGCTGATCCTGGTGCCAGCCTGATGCAATCTGTCCCACAGTTCACAGAGGTGGGGACAGGGGGTGTCTGGGCCAAAGACCTGGCATGGGCTGAGCACGAGGTGATCATTGCTGCATCCCTGACTCATCCCCGGGAGCCTCCTTGTCTGCACTCTGCTGATCACCCCCTCCAACATCAGCACAGCAGCAGGAATGTCTGCACAGTGTTTCACTGCTTGGGGCTGCTTTTCAATGGGTGGGAGATTGTCCCTCAGCTGCATCACTTCAGAGCAAGTCGTGTGGAATTCCTGGGGGGGTCAAGCAGACTTTGCACAGTTCTTTGCAGTACATTAAAAATTAGACTTTCTATGTTAACATTTTAAAAATACCAGTCTTCATAAATAGCTTGATAATCTCTCAGATATATGACATTTTTTTTCTGTGATTCTCATATTCATTCTGTTTGTGCAGTGCTGTTTCCATTAACGGGCAGAAGAACATTTTCTCAGTAGAAGAGATTAAAGAGTCTCAGCTTTTAGGTAGGGAGGCCAAAAAACCACCATAGAATCCATGTGAAAAAGATGACAAAAGCCTGCAGTAGCACTGAAAGTGTCTGATCTGCTCTGCCAGAACATTTGAAGCCAACATGAAATGGGGACGTTTTTAACCAAGTTCCCAAAATTATGAGTACTTGAGTGTCGCTTTTCCTGGGAGTCACACAACTCTCCAGAGCATTCTTACCATCTCCAAATATCACAGGTCATGACCAAAGGAACTCAAAAGATTGGATGACAAATCATTACTCTCTGCCTTCAAATAACGCATTTGTGGCTCTTCTTTTTGGTTGTCTCCTCTTTACTGAACCCGACTGTTCATCCATGTCAGGTACATAAGATTCCCTCTAGAACTTTGAGAGCCAGAAACTCTCACTGAGGAAAATTGAACTGAGATTTTCGTGCAATAAGACAATCCAGTTTCCTGAGGAAACAGTAAACATCATGGATTAATGGTATGGTCAGGAGAGAGGGCAGCGCTGAAATAATGCAGAAAATGAAAGGGAAGTAGCTTACGGGGGGAGGGAGTGCCTCATACAGAACTTGAATTTTAGATTACTTTTCACTCCACTTTCTCCAGCCTCCATTTGATTAGACACAGCACAGGTTTTCACCCCAGTGCTGGGTTTCAGCCCATGCCTCCCCTTCCCTCCTGCACCCTCCTTTTCTTAGAGGTGGTCCCAGGCAAACCTTTTAGTGAAAAGCTTCTTCCAGAGGCGCTTTGTTAGAGGCTGGACCCTCTCCAGTCACGCTCCAGTGCAGCTGAAGCCATGTCTCCTTCCTGGTCCTTCGTCCTCCTCTTTCTCCTTTTCCTCCATCTTTGGATGGATTTCACTGGATTTCCCCCCTAAATCTTATCCTCTCACCTTCAGCTGCTTCCCCACAATCTGGACACTAGATGTGAAGGCTTTCCTCTCCTTGGACCTTAGCCCTTGCCTAAAAGATTCCAGTAGGCAGGAAGGAGGTCTTCAGACAAGGGACTGAGATCAGGAACAAGAAACTGAGGTCGAGGACGTACAGAAATAAACACACAGAAATAAAGTGAAAACCCAGGAGCCCTCCACTAAAAAGCGCACAATGTTGTGCCCAGCTCTTTTCTCCAACCCCACACCTTTTTCCTGCACTTTTACTCACTTGTTTTCCCCTGCTGCTGTTTCATCATCCCCATCATCTCCTCTGGCCAGTGCTCTGCTCCCCACTCTGCCTCGCTGTCTTCACCTGCCAGGGAGGAAGGGGCTCCACAATCTTCCCCCTGCCCCACTTCATCCGAGGGGTGCAATCTCCCTTCAGTTTGCCATCCAGCCCTTCTGCCAGCAGAACCACCAGCTCTCTGCCTCCCTCTGCCCAAGGAATTGTGCCCAGGGGCAGCAGCAAAGCCCCAGAGCCAGAATCACTCAGCAGCCAAACTGGATTCCTGCAGAGGAACCCAAGCCCTGCTTACTTTGGAGCGTGTGAGCGCCTGGCCCCGGCCCTAGGGAGAAAGCCAAAGGCAACACATCACTTTGTTTCTCTTAATAAAACGGTGCTTTTGGTCTGTTTTATTTCTCCACACCGCTCTCCCCTCCTCCCACCCGAACACATCACACCCCAGGGGGAGTGACCGAGGCTGGAGTTGTGTTTGAAGAAGAGGAGCTGCTGCTCAGTGGAGTGCCTGGGTTGTGTGCAGTCTGTGAGCACACCCATGTCTGGGAGAGTCTCTGCAAAGCTTGAAGGCATAACCTGCACTGTGAACAGGCTTCCTTTCCCCTCAAACACCCCCACCCACCCCCACCACTGAGACTGGTGGTGGCTCCATGAATTAAATATTGCTGGCGTGTTACAGCATCACATTGCAACAAGCATCACCGTTAGCATTGCTGAATATTAATTTTAGGAATTCCCACTGAGTCCTCTGCAAGAATACACAAACCTCCAATAAGATTAAGATATCCCAACACTACCCAAGAGGAGCCCCCCATTCTCCTCATGTCTTTGGAATCCAGTTTCTCCCCAGTGCTGCCTCTGCGGCTTCCTGGGTGCATCTGCTCCACGTTTCTTTGGCCATGATCCCTTGGGAGCCTGCTGGCTTCAGAAACCAGCTCTGCCTCTCACTCCAAAGGTGAGGAGGTTCAAACTCGATCAAGTCCTCCTGAGACACAAAACCCATCACTCAGGACCACTTTGTGAAAGCATCCTGCCCTTGGCATCCCATCCCAGCCTCCAGCACAGGCAGGAGCTGCTGCAAGGCAGCTCAGATACCTGCACAGGCAGAGCCCAGCAACAGCTGCTCCAAAAGAAGCCAGGATCTGAATCAAACTGTAATTCACAAAGTAATTGCTTGGGCAAACTTGCTTGAAAACAGACTCACGCCACAGAATACTAAACTTGCATGGAAGGCACACAGCACTACCTCTTTCTTTCTTTTTTTTCCTTTTTCTTCTTTTCCTAAAAAATAAGACCAGCAAGGCAGTTTATCATGGGGGTGTTTTTTGCTGTTGTTCCAAGCAGAACCCATTTACATAGACAATTCCAACTGAGCTTGAAAAACAGAGACAGCAAAAACAATGCAGAAGGCAGCTCCTGGTGTTTACAGAGATGCATAGGTGAATGTACCAGAGCTGCTAATCATCCCTTTTGACTGCTTTTATGGGCCTGGGAAGCCTGAAAAAACCCCGTGTATGGGAACCAGTCTGCATTTTGGAATAACATTTCCTTTTGATGACACAGAGGAATGACATTTAGATGCTGCTTTGACAGATGCATTATTTTATTAGAGGATTTCAAGCAGGCAAACAGGGGAGCTTTGTTTTCCCTGTTACTGTAAGGCTTACATCATCTGCAACCTTTTTACCAGGAGGTCTCATTTCAAATGACAGTGAATATTGTTCTGAGAAATGCATGTATTAGTTCTGCTTCAGATATTCACAGGATTTTATCCATTCTAGCTCCATTTCTAGGTGCTTTTCTGGTGATGGATTTTACCCTCCTCAAAAGATTATTTGCTGAAAATATAATCAATAAGAATATTGATTATATTATAATTTTTAATATGAAAAGATTATTTGGGATAAGTTTAGAGCTTCATGATATGCATGACAGGGATTTGTATGGGAATTTATTCTATCTAATTTAGCTCTAACACAGGAATCAATCCTAAACCAAACATCCCTGGGTTTCTCTGCCTGCACCCCAGATTTGGCTGCCATGCTGGTTCTGCCTTTTTGGGCTGGTGACATCTATTACAAGAACTGCCACTGTGAAAATCAGAGCAAGGAAACCCAAAAGTTTCTATTTTTCTCTGCTTTCAGCAACTGCACAGATTTACAGGCAGACACACAAACCAGCTGTGATAGTGGATCTCCCTTGGTGCCATGCAAGCGAGCAAAATTTGGAAGAAAGAGTATGCTTTTGAGATATTTTTGACCTATTTTGTTCTTTTTTTACCTTATTTTCTTCCTTTCATGTAACTGAAAAGCCGCAGCCAGAGGGAGAGGGGGAGGAAGATTATAAAGACTTTTAACAGCAATGGCTAAATTGAATCCCATTGTCACCTCTCAGTATAAAACTAAACCTGCAGATTCTGCCATAGAAGGACACAACATTCAGCTGCTTCCAACCAGATGATCTGAACAATTTAAGAATAAAATTCAGAACCTGCTGTACTCACTAAGCTGAAGCCTCCTGTGTGGCCTGTGGTGAAATCGGGTGACTCAGACTCGAATACAATACTCTGTCCTTGCAGCAGAAATAACAGCAGTGTGTTTGGTGGAAGATTCAGAGGGAACTCACCCCTTCCAAAGGTTTTACCTGTGTCATTCAGCTGTGATGGGCTGCCCACACCAACCAGCCTTCACATCACAGGGAAGAGAAGGTGAGAACTCAGACATTACTGATCACTTTGTTTCAACATATGAACTCAGGCTGCTGAGTTCCAGTTCTGGGCCCAACACTGGAAGCAGCTGCTGGTTTCTGAATAACCCATGAAATTCAGACCATCTGTTCAGGGTTTAGGTACCAGATAAACTGAAAATAACTCCAGCCTTCTAAGAGCATTCCAAAGTTCATTCTTACATGGCAGTACATGTGAAGTTGGTTAAGTGTCCTCCTCTGCTGAGACAAACAACTGGACCAAAGGGAATATTGTGGAAATGTGGGTTATTTGTCAGCTGCTTTGTAAGAGGAGGGAGAGAAACATCCTTAAAATCCTCAATGTTAAGCACAGCATCAAGAGACTTGGCACACATTTTTGTAGCTGATCTCCTGATCCAGGAGTTGAGCAGGATCCTGAAAGACGCTGAAGAAAGTTTGGCTCTTGTATTCCCAGTTCACAGAGCAGTCAATGTTTCACTGCAGCCAAAGGATAACTGATAGACAGAGGAATTACAGAGGAAAAACAACCCAAATAAAATACCCCAAGCACCAACTGATTATCTCCTTATTCCTGTTACTGTGTTAGGTTTAGTCAGTGTCTTGGGTTTCAATGCAGGATGTACCCAGCAGTGTGTGTTCTGTCAGCATCTGTTGAAAACCGGGTGGGGGGTGTGTGTGGGATAATCCTCTGTCCATGGGCCAGTTGTTAAAAAACCAGCTGGGGCAGTTTCCTTCATCTCTTCCACAACCCATTCTCCATCCAGAGAGATATCTTCTGCTAATGGGCCATTGGGTCTCACTCAATGACTGATAAAATTCCATCATCCCATTGGGAGATGCTCCATCCAGGGGGAGGAGCCAAGCATTTCCTACCTGGATAAAAATCTGAGATTTGGAACACCCAGCAGCCTTTTCTCCACTGGATTCCCAGAGGAAGACCACGCCCATCTTCACCACCACTGGATCTTCAGAGACAACTCCACCCTTTCTACAGGATCCCTGCTCCAACAGAACCACATCTGCCACTCCAGAAGGACTGCAGCCACCATTTAATGGCACTGCCACCAACACCCCGACCCACAGGGTGTCAGGTTGTGTTCTGACACTGCCAGGGGGTTTTGTTTGTATTACTGCATTTTTATTTTAATTCTCCTAATAAAGAACTGTTATTCCTACTCCCATATCTTTGCCTGAGAGCCCCCCTTAACTTAAAAATTATAATAATTTGTAGGGAGGGGGTTTACATTCTCCATTCCAAGGGAGGCTCCTGCCTTTCCTTAGCAGACACCTGTAGTTCAAACCAGGACAGTCAGGTCTGGACAGAAGACGTTAGACACGATAGAGTCTTGTTCGGACTTGGTTGTTTATTATCTCTTATCTATGGTACAGTCTCACACCATGTGAGCTCTGTCTTACAAGGCAAGAAAATGGCTACTTCTACTTCATTTCAAGGACTTTTAAACAATAAGCAAAACCAATTAAAACCCGACACCTAAGTTATTTTTATTTATAACTCAATTAAAGATCACTCAATGTCCGCAATGCGACTTTTACTAACTAATTAGAAAAGATCCCCTAAACCCAAGAAGACAAAAAATGAAAGCAAAGAAGGACTTGGACAACACCCAAATCCCTCCATATTGTTCCTTATATATATATTACTATTCTATATCCTAAAACCCCAAACCTTAAATATTTCACCCTGTGACATTACACACTTCTATGCAACTCCACACACACACTCTCAGTGCTATCACTCACTCTTGGAAGCCGTTCCCATGGCCTCAGGTCAAAGGCAGTGCCCAGCTGAGGATCACTACCTGTCAAAGCAGAAAGCCTGATGCTTTCAGCATTCAGGGTTCCAACAATTCCAAGCTGGAAAATATCCAAAAGAAGGGAGACAAAGGAGGAAACAACTAACACTTTATTAAACTCTTAGGCCGTGAGACACACAACCCGGCACGTAAGGTCACTGGACATGAGGCTGAATTATACCAGCAGTTAAATCCTCCCTTTACTTCTCCCCAGCCATAAGGGTGACAGTCACATTTTTAACTCAGCATGGCAGCAGATGTAGGTCAAGGTCCCCAGAGCCCCAGAGCAGCAGACACAGCCCCCAGCAGGGTCTGCAGTCCCTGCCCAGTCCCTGCAGGACGTGTCCCCACCATCCCCTGGCTGGCTCAGCAGAGCAAAACAAAACCAAACCAGCCTTGCTCCAAGGTGAAAAGGGCAGGTCAGCAATCAGAGCATCCTATCAGAGCTTGGGACAAACCATGAAATAATCTGATCTAACCACTTACATAATACACAGGCCATAAATTTAGTTCAGACCGGAGAATGCACCATTACCAATCCTGGGCCTCATCATTTGATGGAATTGTAATCAATCTTCCCCAAATTAATTCTGTGTGAAAACCACCAGCCTCCGACAGCTCTAAACACCCTGTGATTTAAGTCACACCAACCTACACCTGCCTGATCCTGAGCAGCACTTTTTGCACTGACAACCCCAGGCACCAGCCACTGCAGGAACTTTCCAGCAGCAACCAGAGAACCTCGGGCCTGAACACGACGAGTTCAGCCAGAGTCTGAGGCAGCACAGCATTGGCACAAACACACGTGGAGGATTCCCACTGTTATTCTAAGGATGTTATGCCAGAAGCACATGCAGTAATCTCCCTAAACGAATGGCAGAATCCCTTCTGGAATTTCCCTTACTAGCAAAACACACAGGATTAAGTCTCGGTGCGCGGAGTGGGCTCTCAGAACTTACAGGCAAAAGGAGTCTCAAAGCAACTTATGAACACCACACTGCTGTCCCTGCTACTTATTTACCTTATCTACTTTCTTCCCAACCTATAAACCCTTCCTACACACAGAGACAAGCTCTCCCTGCAGCGTGTCCAGCAACAGCCAGGGCTTTCACAAAGATTTTCACACGGGAAGCTCCTGCTCCCCATCAGGCAGAATAGAAACTAGGATTTGAGTCTCCCTTCTTTTATAAGGCACCCCAGCTATTATTTGCCTATTCCTAGGAGGCACCTCAGGCACATTTTGATCTGAAATTCTGTAACCTGAAGTTGTTTTCCTTTCCAATCAGTTTTTCCCCAGCACATCTGTGGTTTGGACATTGTATGTCAGGCAGAGGCACGAAACCCCCCTCAAACATTTTAACAGAATCAAGACAGAAATTGTTGGAGATGATCAGAGCTAAAGGATGAAGCTTTTCCATGTCAATTCCATATATACCGAAGAGCAAGCAAAGCAGACAACAAAAAAAATCACCTTAAAAGTCACCACATGAGCCACACTCAGCTCCTGACTCAGGCAAATGTCCAGCAGGGATGTCTGTCCTCCCAGCCAATAAATGGAGCATTTCTTCATGGAGATGTGAAGGATAAAGTACTCAACACTCCTCTGTTTAGAATAGAATCTATTTTTATTCAACACAGAATGCTGAATGGATAAAATTCACAATAATCAGCATTAAAAAAACCAACAAACCAACCCTGCAGTCACATTTAAATTTGGCTGTACCTACTGGTCACTCACATTTTTACATAAAAAAAATTTGTCAGTCTTGCCCATTTCCAGATTAACAGATACAGACACCTGATACTAACAAAACACATAGTTTAGTCACTATTTGGGGGACCTTTAGGATTTTTGAAAAAAGAAAAACAAATCTTTTTGTCCAACGAATTTGTAGCTTGGAGGAACTGAAATGTAATCTGCCATTACCCCATAGCCGAGTCACTGCAGTGCAAAAGCTATTCAAATAAATAAATAAATAACAGCAGCAGCCCCAACAAGTAAAACCCAAACCACACTTAAATATCTTCAGAAATACAACCAAAATCTTCTTAACCTCAGATTTCAGCCCACAGGGAACAGCTGCTCAAAATCTGAGCACAGCAGAGTTTGAACTGTTTCAGTAAGCTAGTATAAAGCTCTACACATATTTTTGGGGAAAGGGATTGGAATCCCCAGCTGAAGTGGTCCTCCATCCATCTCTCCCTCCCCACACAGGCACTGCAGTTGTGCCAGGACAGCTGTTTTGGGGTTGCAATGTTATTTTTGCCCCATCAGAGGCTGTTTCAGAGCAGGTTGAACTGAGGAGCAGTTTGACATTCCAGGAGCAGTTTCCCATTCCAGGAGGATGGAAGCCCTTTCAGGTAACATTGCTGCACAATTCTGTCACATTTAACCACAGCCCAAGCATAGCACAGAGTTTTCAGTTCACATGTTTGAGTATCCCCCCTGGTTTACTCAAAATGTGCGAGGTCAACCTTCCATGCACGTCAGTGCAAGGACAGGACCTTCCCAGAGCTCCCTGCAAGGACTTAGCACCTTCCCTAAAAGTCCCTGTGGGTCTTAGGTCATCCCTGCACCTCTGCTCAGCAAAACAGTTAAAAATGAGCCAATTCTGACACTGTTCAGGTGAAGTATGAAGCATGTGCTGGATCAAACCAGTGAAGCAACTCAGAGACTGAGCAGGTACAAAACAGACCTGGAAATTAAATGTCACCAGCAACTGATGGGACATTCCCGAATATTTTGCAGGGCTTTTAAAGTGTTTTGCTAATCAAGTGTAAAGGTTCTCGCACTGTCTCACAAAATTTAAGAGCATAGAGCAAGACAAAGGCCTAGAGCTTTAATAAATACAGTTAAGGACAACACACAGTTTAAATTACTTAATCCTTGTGATCTAAGTATAAACACCCCATACAAAAAAAGGATTTCTTTTCACTTTGTACATCTTTAAAAAAAAAAAATCACAGAAACATTCTGTTTGCAAAGCAGACAGCTGTACAAAGAAATGATATCTTCTGAAGACATTAAACCATCTATTTTCTGGGTAGCACTAGGTATCCAAATGTTCTCTTACAAACTACCACCCACACAGGTAATTCTTCTTCTCTGATATTTTGGCTCCAAATCTGAAACCCAGAGTCACTTGAGAGAGATTTCTGGATATTAAGGCCCAGATCAGACGATGACTTCCACGTGCACACGCCAGCACTGAAACCCGGCAGAGCCCCCTGTGCCAGTGGGCACCAAAGCAGCTCCACCTGCTCTGTCCTGTGGTGCTGAAGCACAGGACAGTTCACAGCTCTGCCACCCCAAAGAAACCCCTCTCATGTCAGCCCAGCCTCGCAGAGCAGCACAATTCTGTGACGTTTGCACAACCAGTTTATAATGCCCTGAAAAATCATTAGAGCCCCCACAGAAAGTTCTGACTCATAAACTGCTTTCTGTTGCTAAAGATGCCTTTTCCTTTTTTTTTTTTTTTTTTTTTTTTTTATAATCCTAATGGAGGACTAACATCCATCCAGAGGATCTGTGAAAACTGCTAATTGCAGTAACAGCAAGAGTAAATTATATTTTATAACCTACCAAAAGGCTGGATGCTGTCCTTGGGAAGTAGTACTGTAGCTAAAAACTAATAATACAGTGGGGTGATTATTGTCTGAGCAGCTTCAAATACTAATAGCAGCACATCTTAATAACCAGCTGATATTGTCCTCTATAAAGTGATTCTCTCAGTGTACACAAGATGACATAAGAGACACACTTTGCTCACTGACAGTGGGAGAGTCACTCACAGACTGTTAAAATTTCAACTTCCTCCTGCTCCAGCTTTGCCTTGATTGTTGGCAAATACACAGTTCATAGTTTCAATTAAAAACATCCTATCAAAAGAAATAAAAAAGGCACTTAGTATTTCTCTTTGGCTCAGTCGAGGCATGCTGCTGAAACCTTCCCCAAGTCCCCATCTCTTCATCTGATGAACAGTCCTGAGGTATTCATGTGCAAAAATCAGAGCTTCAGGGATTTACCCAGTAAACCTGCAAGGCTCTTCACCACACAGAGACTCTTTAAATACAGAATAAGGTGTTTGGTTTTCAGGGAGGAGCTCCATCCACTGGCACATTCCTTATCCCAGCTCTGGTCTCATAGCTCAGTGCTCTTTGAACCTGGGGAAGAAAGCTGTGAGGCAGAACAGACACCAGAAGGCAGGATCCAGCAGACCCTGCTGTGCATTTTCACTATTCTCTCCATTTTACTTCTCCAAAATTCTACAATCAAGGGGCTCAATTTAGGTTTTGTGTATTGATTCAGTGGATTTTTTTTTTTTCCCTCAATTCAAAATATTGTAAATTCAGAGTCACCCTTTCAAGAGAACTTTTGGAAAAAGCTACATTTTAAACTGTTATTAAATACAGGGCAGGAAATTCCTCACCTGCTCAATGAAACCCACAGAGGATTAAATATTTGGGGAAAAAACCCCACAAACAAGAGACTGTGACAGAGGTGTGTTTTCAGATATTTTTCAAAAGGAGATGTTCTAAAGGAAAATGTCCATGGTTTGAAAACACCAAACGGAGGTCACTCTTTTGAAGCAGAATTAAAACAAAGAAATGGATATACACAAACCTAAACATGACCAGTCTACATTTAGGTATTACAGGACAAAAGTTGGAATTGATCTTGGAGGTCTTTTCCAGCCTTAATGATCATTTACGACTATATAATGAAAGCTTAGAAATGTGTTTTCAAGGTGTCATTAAAGAGCAGCAGCCATACAAAACACTTACAGGGTGTGATCTGCATGACACTGAAGTTCCTTCTGGATAAGACGGAGTAAGAGCTGCAAAAATAATCAGAAAATCTCCTTTGGTATCATCCAGATAAACAAGAAGCAGAATTATTCATTGTTATTTGGAGAGTTTCTCATTTGAAACATTACCCTGTAATGCTGAACCCAGTTAAAAAAAAAAAAAAAAATGTTTGGAAGAGGAGCTTTCACAATAAGCAGGCAAGAGGAAAATAATTTCCTTTTTGCATCTGAGAGGTCAATTTCTTCATAAAAACCACAATGGTTTTCTGGTTACTTCACCAGCAAATGTGTAAAGAAACCAGCAGAGGGACCCCGAGGCTCCAAGAAAACGTGTCAGAAAGAAATTCTGGAGCATGGAAGTATTTTATAGCTGCTATTTGCAAAAACAACTCTGTGTGAAAAGCTTTAATCCCACAATTAGTCAAGGTGGGTACAGCCAGTCATATTCACTTGTCTGTGCAGCATCAGGGCTTTCAAGTGCACTTTGAAAGGATTATTGAGATAGTGTCAGGGAAGTGATTTTACAAATACAATTTGATGGTTCTCATGTACATTAAAGACAGAACTGCAGCTTTCAGGGCTCCTCACTGTTTCAGATTATGTTGTCCTCAGAATCTCACTATTCTAAGTTTCCTCACTGTTCTAAGTAGGAATGTTTTAAGAAGTTAAACATTTTCAGAGGCACAGAAGTGGCCAAGGAGGAGAAATGAATGCCACATAAGAGGCTAAAGCCCCCTCCAGGTATCCTTGGAGAAATAACACTTGAACACAGGTATCCATATGCTGCACTGCAAAAACCAGAACAGTTATGCAAAAAAAGATTTATTACAACTGCAGAGTCAAACCTCTCAAAACCAGAGCTTTGCAAAGGTGTTTTAATTGATTCTGCAAAGAAATGTGGCATTTTTTCTTTTTAATCAATAACTGTAAGAGAAAAGCAACAGGAGCTTTATCTAGGAAAAATATGACAACCACCCAAGCCTTACTCTACAGCATGAAATACCAAAGACTGAAACCAGTGCAAACCAGGATTTGCTGCTATGGATAGAGCTGCTGACTACCAGCTTCACACTTCAGCTATTAACTTACCTAATTTATTTATTTAATTCCCAGAAAATTACTCCTAAACATGAAAAAATTAATTTTGAAGTAGGGGTTTAATTTAAATTTAGGAAAAAAAGCCTCAGTTGTAACTCAGTCGTTACTCCATGCTTTCTGATTTTCTTGTGTCAGGAAGGGAATGGTCTGACATCCTCAGCTCCTCTGCAGGAGCCCAGAGCTCACTGCTTTGGACCAAGCCACCACCTGTGTGCTCTTTTTTTCCCCAAACATCTGCTCCTGGTTACTGTCAACTGGCAGGATTGCCAGTTCTTCATCTAACTTAATACAGCTGTTTCAAGGCCCATCTGGAAAATGTGATGTATTAACTTTCAACAGCTAAACTATCAGGGTGGTTTTGGTGCTGAAGCAATGTGGGAAAACATTTTTTATAGCTTTGATAAACTGGCTTTAAAGAAAACAGAAGTGATTCTTCTGTGAGTGGAATCTGAGGCAACTTCTAGGTCTAAATATGAAGGTTTACTTGCAATTATGCCTGCTCTAAGCTGCTCAGCCAGCAGCTAACAGCTGGGTATTTGCTCAGGAATTGAAGTACATCAGAGCTGATCTGCACTTTTGATTAAAATTAGATGAGAATTTCAAAAGGAGCAAATTTGCTGTTAGACTGAAAATCTCCTACACCACTGGAAGTCTAATACAACAAAGAATATTGAAATGGCAAAAGGACAATTTGCATTTTGGGATGGTTTAGCACAGAGGAAATACACATCATCTGAATTTTTGGACTTACTAGCAAGGCACATGCATCTGCCACCATAAGCATGTAAAACACGTTGTTCCAACCAGAAGGGGAAATGAGACCAGCCAGGAGAGGCCCCAAAGCTGCACCTAAAATATAATATTTGCATTATATTTTGGTATTTTGTATTGTATACTGTCAGAACTGTGCAATGTATAATGTACTGAAATCTAGTTATTCTGAATTCGAGTATCCATTTTTCCACCTCGTTAAATCAGTATTACCTGAGGTATTAAAAAGTCCCAGGAAATGCAAAACATTACTGGTACAGATGGGAAGGTGGAAGACTCAGACGTGTGATAAACATCTGCCTCTGGCTCAACAAAATGCTCCTCCAGTACTGAGCTGAATTTTACTCAGTTTTCCCTTCCACATGGAGGGGATAAATAAAATACCCCTGATCCCAGGACAGCCCAGTCCCATCTCCTTTTGCTGTCTGTGCCCAATATCAGTGATCCCCCTGCTTCCTCCCACCCTCAGGTGTGGGACCACTGGAGGTTTCAGGTGAAGTTTGTGCTATTCCCCATTTCCAAAACTGTTCTGAGTCCTGGCAAAATGTGACCTGGAGAGCCCAGTTTCTCCAAAATGCTCTGTTTTACCCTGTTACAGCTGGGGCAGGTGGCCTCGGCTTACCCACGGACCCCGTCCCGTCGATGATCGCCGTCACCGTGGACAAGGCTCTTGCGTTCCCTTTCAGGCTTTTATGGGTACCCTGGGGGGACAGAGATGGCTCAGACCCCTCCTGAGCTGAGCCCTGAGAAAGCCCTGGTAGCACCATCCACCTCCCACCCCTCCCCATGGGACCTGTGCTGCGGAGGTGCCTCAAGCACCTCGCAGTGTCAGCCCCCTGAACAAGGCTAAGGATGAAATGGGCATTGCCTGGTGGTCACCTTGGCCTTGGCAAGGCCTCCACGCCAAGGACAGGGCTCCAGAGGGTGCCTGGAGGTTTCTGCCCTGCTCCTTTTCCTGTATTTAAAACATTCCTGGATTTAAGACAATAATGGGACTTTTGCCTCTCACTTGGTGCCATGAAGAACCAACCACATTACAAAGCAAACTTCCAAAGTCTCCCTACTCAGCAGTGGTAATGTTTTCACATGCTCTTGGCTGACCTGATCCTCTGGAATTGCTGGCAGCTTAAGTACCTGGACTTTCTATTTTCACATACCTTTACTTCTGTAAAGGTCTGTGCCAGATTTAGCTTTCTGATGGGAATTAAATCACCAGCTCGTGTCTCACACAGGTACAGCTCCTCCAATCATTTAAAAATGCAAAATATAAAAGGGGACAAAGCACCTGTACAGAGGCCTGGCTTTGCATGCAACCTTCAGATTCAATCTGGGCTGTCAGCCACAGACTTGTCAGTGGTCAAGAGTAATTCAGAAACCCCTCATAAGCATGGCACTCATTCATACTAAAACACAAACTCTAAAATTTGTATTAACAAATCTGAGTGGCTGAGTTCAGCACTGCCTTTCCAGCTTCCTTACTCCTTTGCTTTGGGACAATGCAGCCTCTTCCCTGGTGACCCTGCAGAAGTCAAAGGGCTCTCTCTGGAGGCCAGATGTCACGGGGGAAGCCAAACTCACCAAGTCAGCAGAGACAGCAGTGGTGATCAGGGCATAAGGGCCATTCACCAGGGCACCACTGATAAGCAGCATCACTGTTTCGAGTTTAAAAAAAAAAAAGGAAAATGTGAGTTGTGTGAAAAACTGTTCACCAGAACAACAGGAGACATCACAGCCTATGGTTCCCAAGGGATTTAATCCTTCCTTGGTTCCCCTGACCCAATACAGAATTAGGAAAGGAAGAAAACCAACATCCATTCCTCTCTCTTTTCAATACTTACTCCATGATGTGAATTCTCAAACATACCAGAAGATGGGGCTGAGACAAAAAGCACTTCCCAGGGTCTTTATCAATCCTGGTAGGTCACAGAAAGGGGAATATTTGACCAAACTGACCATGAGGGCAGGGACTGCTCACGAAATAAACTCACAAGTCCCTTCTCTCCTTCTAGAGCACCAGAGTGAACGAGGCCTTTAGGTAGGTGGGACACCACTGCCAGCACTCGTGTTTTCATCTCTGGTTTGATAAGCATGATGTTAATGCTGCTGTCAAAAGTACTACAGGCAATATTTAAACATCTCTGATATTTGGCACAAGGGATATAAAAAAGCCTGTGCTGACACAACAAGCTCCAGAAAGACCAATGATATTAACTAAATCTGCTCTCTTGCCACTCCTTACTCATTTCCCACCTCCCCACTTCAACCTGTAAAAAGCCTGCAGGACCACATCTAAGGAATTTGATTCCATACTTTCTCCTCTAAGGAAAAGATAAAATAGGAAGTAAAGGAGAAAAAAGGGAAGAGCATCAAAGGTCATAAATGTAAAGTTCATAGAAAGCTAGGCAGAATAATTTAAAAATTCTCACCTACAGTAGCCTCAAGGCCCATTTTGCTGACTGCAGAGAACATGTATAGCTGTAAAGAGAATAAATAAGCACTCAGAACACCAACATATGGGTAAATCCTGGGTTCCCCACTTGCCCCATGTTAACTACAATATATCTTAGTTGGTATTACATGAAAGTTCCAGGTTTTACTAAACCCTTTTAGGCCACAGTAGAACGATTGTTTGATTGGACAAAGAAGGGAGATAAGGGGTAGGATCCCATTCCTCTATGTCCTTTCAGAAGGAAGGGCTGTGTTATGGAACCACTTAATTTTAAACTCTCCAACTGCAGCTTCAACACAGCACAGAACATAACTCATGAAAAAAAATCAAATAAAGACGTCTCTCTCATGTCCATCTGTTGGTTTTCCAACAGTTACAGCTCAGAAATTTTAGCCCTTGAGCAGCTAAAATTCTGGCTAACAACTGAACATCAAATTTTACAAGAGAGTGAAACTTTCCATACATTCTGTAACAAAACAAATACATTAGACTTGTTTGCTTTTTTAGTAAACAAGCTTGTTAGCTTGTTTAGCCCCAATATTTATACTTGCTCAACTTTTCATGCCAGTTTTTAATCTGGCCTGGACTCTTTACATCCAGGCTGGGAGATGCTGCCTGCAGAACTGTCCAGGGAATGGTGTCACAGCCTCAGCCACGGCTGTGGGAGAGGGGCAGGCTCTTACTGTGGGTGCTGCAAGCAGCAACATCATTCCGCAGGTTGATGCCCTCTTCTCCAGCCTGTCTGAAATGAGACCTGCCAAAACCCCACCTGAAAGAACACAGAGGTGTGAGGAAAACGTTCAGTGTGTGTTCTGCACAGAAGACATCAGCTTAAATTAATGAAACAGAACCCAATGGCTTTTACTGCATAGTTGCACAATTCACACAGCAACATCATCATTAACCCAGCCAGCTCTGACCTGAAGACAACAGAAGCAGACACTTGCTCCTCCTCATTATTTATTCCAAATATCCAAGGCAAAAAGCCTTTCACCAGGTGCCACATGGCCCTACTGCTGGAGTTCTGGTACCCACTCACTGGTCTCTCAATTCCTCACACGCAATAGAAAACTTGGTTCTCTGCCCATGTCCCACTGCAACCAGGGAAACAAACTAAACTGTCTGCAATGGCATGAAAATTTATTCAGTGGTCACCTTGAAAATTATAAATGGATAGCCTAGTCCTTATTATTATTATTATTATGATCTCCCAATTTTATCACATACAGTTATATAAGGCATCAAGGAAAAAACAAACCAAAACACCCGTGGCCATTTGTGCCCAGGAAATCCACACCACTGAACAAACAGGGACAGTTCCCCTAAGTGAGACTGACAAAAGGAAGTATTTTGATGGGTGGTGACCAAGACTAATAGGCCAGAGCTGACAGAGATAAAAGATTCCATAATTTGACTATTCCAATCTGTACTGGACAGTATCAGTAGCTCTGAAGGTATTTTACTAGATTTTCACTTTTTAACACAACTCTCAGCTCAGTACCTTTACTGCTACTCTTCTTCGGTAGAAATAATACATATGAACTATAAAATATGTAAACTGTGTACAGCAGAGCCTTTCCTGAACTGGTGTGATCAAGAGTGAAATAACATTAAAACTTACCAAAGATCCCACCCACATCAAACAGTGTAGAAAGGTCCCCAGCTCTTTTGGCATCAAGATGCTCTGGTGAGAGAAGCAAAACATTTGTCTCATTTCTGGACTATAAACCATGGAAATCTCAGCAGTCTTGTAATGCCAGGGCAAAGGCATCTTACAGCAGAATTCCTTATTCAGAATAAGCCACAATAAGGTGACGTAAAAAGAAGTAAGAACAAAAGTAGGTATTCAGCAATACAGACTTTTGAATGTAATTAACTGGAAGAGACTTTTTACCACTTTTATAATCACAGAATTACAGAATGGTCTGGGTTGGAAGGGATCTTTAAAGGTCATTCAAGTACAACCCCTCTGCCATAAGCAGGGACATCTTCAACTAGATCAGGTCGCTCAGAGCTCCATCCAGCCTGAGCTCCAATGTTTCCAGGGATGGGGCATCCACAGGTTCCATGGGCAGCCTGCTGCAGCATTTCACCACCCTCATTGCAAAAAACTTCTCCTTTCTATCTAGTCTAAATCTACCCTCTTTTAGTCTAAAATCATTACCCCTTCTCCTATCACAACAGATCTTGCTAAAAAGTTGGTCCATCTTGCACTCTAGAAGTATAAAAACATCAAAACATCAGTACTGAACAGATAAAGAAACTCATTTACATTATTTTGTATATGCTTTAAAAGGACACTTCAATCATTAAAAATATTGTTAGAAAGTAAAACTTTTTGATTTGTTTGCAAGAGCCAAAGACACAGCATTTATGTCTGGAATTACTGAAGATAAGCCAGGCACTTCTGTTTGTTTTGAAAATTCCCTCTCACAACACTGAATTCATAAACCTGCTTGGTGACTTACAACTCCCCTGTTACTGCAGCAGAGAAAGCCTCTTTCAGAAGCAGTAATGTTTATTTTCTTATTTATTCCAAACTCATATTTGCAGAGACTTAGTAGCCATAATTCTGTACCCCTTTCCTGTAATACTCACCTACATTTGTGATGTAGAGGGGAAGCCAGAAGAGGAAAGTGTAGCTCACCAGCTTTGCAAACAGGAGACAAAGGGAGAACTCCACAACCCCCTGAGAGAATAATGAAAACAGGGAGTTAGTATCTTGACAGACCTATTTGCTTTCACAGACCATTATGAAAATGGTTTCTAGGAAGCATTTAGGATTTTCTTTTTCTCTCATGAATTCCCAAGAAGAATTCTTCCTCTGAGAGCACAAAGCCTGCACTCTGAGCAGACTGTGGTATTTTACTTACATGTTTCCTTTCAATTGTACCGAACTGCCTGAAGAGAGAACACTAAAATGGTACTGAACAACCTGAGCAGAGAACATAGAAATTATTATGAAGGATTTTATACTGTTTGGGACATCTGCATCACTTATTTCCCTTAAATAAAGTTGTTATACAGCTTTATAGCAGGTTTGGAGTGTGTTCCAGAGAAACAGGCATCTTTCTGTGCTCTTTATCTCCTTCCTTCAGATGGGTTCAAGATTTCTTCCTTATTGTTCAGCTCTGTAAGAGGCCAGTAAACCAGTCTGACACAGTTCAGATCAGAATGTGGTAAGAGCACATCACAGGCTGAGCAATGACCCGTTTAAAGCTCTAACTTGCTCTATCCTCTTTCTCGCTGAGTACATAGAAGTGCATTTCCTGCAAAGGGCTGCAACTAAACTGCCAAATTTACCCATCTTCATTCCCTTCACCATCTGATAACTTCTTGTTTGAAACCAGGTTTCTCAAATCCCTGGTATGGAGGGTTGCAGTTATCCTGAGGAACAGCACACCCACTCTACATGCAGCTGTGATCCGTCCCAACAACGGGAAGGACAAAGGACAAACACCACAGGCTTTCAGAGATTCCAGGTGGCAGCAGCAGCAGTTTTTCACCCACTACTTCCACTCTGCCACAGGAAAAACAGTTGAGGACCAGACTGAACACAACGAGAAGATGCAGGAATACAGTGGTTGGGTGCAGGACTTTTTTTTACTCTACATGTGGTCCAAATCAATCTGCAAATAATCCTACTTCTGCATTCAGGCTTCAGGTTGAGAGGACAATCATTTTTGATTGTTCAAAAGGTTGGTTCTGACCTCAAGGAGACTTCTTTTCCTTTACCAGCAGTCCAAATGTTTGGGCTGCCTGCAATTTCTCAGACAAGAGATTGTGAGATTAAAGCTTTTTAAAACAATGCTGAGGAATGTAAAAAGGGAAGCCATAGAAGGAAGTTCTGACACATAGAAGTGTTTATGGACTTAGTTTGCTCTTCCACCCTTAACAACTACATGCCATTAGGTTCAGTCAACTTTTAGAATAGACTTTAAGACAGAATAAACTATTTCAGTCAGAAGGGACCTACAGCAACCACCCTGTCCAACTGCTGGACCCCTTCAGGGCTGACACAAGTTGAAGCACATCGATAAAGTCGTTATCTGAATGCAAACTGAACATTATCACAGAGAGATCAGCAGCTCTCTCTCCACCTTCCCTCCTCAGGAAGCTGCAGGGAGCAATGAGTTCCCTCCTCAGTCTCTTTTCCTCCAAATAAATCAAGCCCAAAATCCCCCACATTTCAAGACTGTGATGCAAAGTTAAGATCCACTGCCGCTCCACCTAGAACTTCATGGAAATATGAATTCTGAGGCAAAACTTCATTCTTAAGAGGAGCAGCACAGGCACTCACAGGTATCCTCAGGGCCCCAAGGAAGCTGATGGCTGATGTCCCATGCCTTCCTTCCCCAGTGGCCACAGTGCTGGAGCTCAGTGACACGCTGCAGTTATCACTGTCAGTGAGTAAATGCTGCATCTCTGGATCCTGCAACGTCCCCCAGCAAGAGATGAGAGAGAAAAGAACAAAGAAACAAAGTATGTATCATGAAATCAAACTGTTCCAAAATCAATTTTAAAAACAAGTACCTAATTTATCACAGAAAGTTACAGCTTTTAAAAGTGTCTTGGTGTGGATATCCAGAGTACACAGAGAGAGCAGAGACTATATTCAGAATATCAGGTGGTATCTGGTTATTTCTGTCTGAGTGCATACAGTCCATAATAGAATCAAGTTTCTGTTCTACTGAAGAACAATTTCAAGTTGCAAAACCCCCACATATTAAGAGTACATTCAATGGAATAAAACAGTTTCCAATCTTCCCTCACCCCACTACATAAATGTGGTCTAATTAGAGCTGACAAGCTGCTGAGTCCTACAACACTGTGTACAAGAAATTTCTACAAGGATACATTTAATTTCTGCATAAAATCACGTATTATCTTCTTTCTGTACAAATACTAAGCCTGTTTTTCAGACTCTGTAACATCACCTTACTGGCTGATCTAAGTACAGGCTATCTTTCCACATGAATTATGGACAGTGAGTGCTTTATGTTAAGAAATCACTTTTTTTTTTTCAAATCTGTTCCATTTGAGAATTTCAATCTCCAAATTATAAAAGCCTGGAGTTCACCAGCACTGCCTAAGTTGTGAATTCTGAGTTCTTTTCTGAGTTCTATTCCAAGAATTCCACTGACTGCTAAGAATACTTGTGGAGCAAGTTACCACTCCACAAGAACAAGACATCCCAGTGTAGCCAGGAGGGTTTATGTTATTTTTAATCCTCTACCAGACTGAAGTGAACTCTCAGAATAGAACTGGAAATTTAAATCTTACAGCTGTACACAGAAAAAAAAAAAATCAGGTACAAATAGACCTCAGTACTTCTTTTCCAAATTGGAAAAAGGATGGAAAGGATGGGATGTAGCTATCCTCACTTTCACCTGCTTGCTGAGAGGCTTTACCAAGCTGTATACTTTTCCTAGTTACATATTCTACACAGTGTCTTCTTTCTCCTAATTCTTCAGCATCTGAACAAAGCCTCAGTGAAGAATTAGGCCTCAAATATGTATTTGACTGTAGGCTTGAAAGGATATAACAGCAGGCTGCTCCATTTTCAGTGCTTATTGCAAAGATGAAAACTTTGATTAATATTTGCTAAGCTGATGGGGTAAGGAAAAAAAAATAAATGCTGGAAAAATTCAATTCTCCGATTTTACACTCAGAGATTCTAAATAAATTCCATTTTTAAAGAACATCATTTAGGAGAGGGCACCAGGGAACCATCTGGACACCTGAGCCCAGACACTCAGCACAGTTTTAGAAACTGCCATGCAGCATCCAAAATTCTAGACATGATTGTTAGATGGGATGCAGGACTTAGAGGAGTCCAGTGTCTGGGCTCAGGTGATAAAGCATTAACCAGAATACAGAAAAAACATTTAGGGACCTTTGACATGGTACTGCAAACCTATGTCATGACCCAGGAGTCACTCCATTATCATAAAAATTATTTAACTTCTGAATTACTAGAGCGACTTCAAAACTTGCACTATTTTAACAGCACCCATTCCAACCATAAGCTATTAAAAATTTAAAAAAAAAAAAGAGAGAGAGAGGAAAAAAAGAGGGAAAAAAGAAGGGTTTAAACAGTGAAGCTCCCCACTGGATTCTAGATGGTGTCTGAGCATCTCCTGCACAATCAGCACAGCAGACTCAGCCAGCATAAACGTTGCTCATTTCTCAGACAAGCAGCTCTAAACCTGTTTTAGAAGAGTGGGAAAACATTGCAGTAGAGGTTTAGACCAAACAGAGTTTAGAGAGGTTTAGAGAATTTAGACCAAAGTCCAAATAACTTTATTTAAACTCATGCCGGAAACTTTTGTCGATGATTTGGGGGATTTTATGCTGCACATAGCTAAAGGATAAATAAACCCAGCAGTTCATGCTTGGCAGAGGTGATGTTGCCCAGTCTTGCCAGCTTGTCTCAGAGCATGATTAAGCATATGGCACACCCTTGATCTCTGGGGAAGGATTCATTATCCCACTATTTTGTGTCATTTTTAAGAGGCCAACCTAACATAAGCAGCAATGAAGGCACAGAGGTATTCAGGTCACGCAGCCAAAAACACATTCTGCTTTCAATCGCTGCAGATCCTGAGTATTTGCTTCCTTTATACAGTAATTGCAGAGCTCAATGAAAACCCAGTAAAAGCTGCCATTCCAGTGTGCTTGGAGGCCAACCCATAAATGCAAAACATCTGCTGTTTGTTGAGGCTCAAAAGCTGCCTGTGAAAATCAGCTCCAAACAACTGCAACACAACCCCTGTAAAAAGGGGAAGATGTTCAGCTTGGCTCTGACAGGAAAAAGATGTTCTTCTGTCACTGGCACGAAATCAGGAAGCCCCAAAAAGCAACAAAGAAGGGGGATTAATGATTTTATTAGTTTCTTTTTGTTAAGACTCTCGTATATTACAAGCATTCCCCAGCTGGCAGGGTGGGCAGAGAAGGGGGATGATATTCCCAGGAGTGCCAGCAATTCCCCCAGGTTCATTGTCCGTGTTGTCCCCCTGTCCTGCTCCCAAGGGACACCAGTCAGTGGGAGAGTGGCATTTTCCTCACCCTTTGCTAGGCAGACCCTTCACAGGGGGGCAGCAGAGGCACCAGCAGAGTTAAAAGTAAATTTCTGTCCACTGATTTGCTGATTTACATGGGGTTTTTTAGCTTTGTCATCATGATTTAGAATCACAGATTGGTTGGGGTTGGAAAGGACTTGAAGATCATCCAATTCCAACCCCCTTCCACTGTCCCAGGTTGCTCTAAGCCCTGTCCAGCCTGGCCTTGGACACTTCCAGGGATCCAGGGGCAGCCACAGCTTCTCTGGGCCACTTGTTCCAGTGCCTCATCACCCACCCTTCTATAAATTTAAAATAATTTTTTCTGTAAATTCCATCTTGTCTAAAGACACCTGCTGATATTCTTACACCTCCCCTTACCTTCTAGCTGGTTGTGAAATAACACTGACTAAAGGTTTCTGGGCTGGAGGCTGTTGTTGGGCAGCTCAAAACAAAAATAATAAACTCAATACAGAGGAGGTTTAAGCTGTATTGAAGTGTTTCTTAGCAAAACCTTAAAAACTTTTTTTTACCAACACTTATTATTCCACCCTGTGAATGCTCATTATTATTCTATGGGCAAAGGACAAAGAGAACAGGAAGTTTCTATTTTCCTGGAAAAGTCTGGAAGAAGTTAAAAAAAAAAAAAGTCATCCTCTCAGGACACAAGGTGCCAACTGTGCTGAATACAAACACAAAATTTCAAATGGAAATTTTCAGTTCATGTCCATCACAAGATAAAAATGGTTTTTTGCCCAGAAAATGGGGAAGTCCAGAATTCATTTTCTAGTGAGAAATAGCAGCCCTTATGGTTATGAGTTTTAAGCAAGATTTTTGTGAATAATTGCGTATATTTAGAACTCTCCATCTCCACATATAATCTTGTAAGTACAGACAGCTTTTGAAAAGAAAAGGGAGAGAAGTGAGACTTCAAGGACAGGACACAATATACATAATTTAAATATTTCAACTGGGCTGTCTTTAAAGTATTTTGCAGCGCATTATTTTTGATGGAACTGTGTCAAGATCACAAAAAAAAAATAATCAATTGAGCAAGCACTGCCATCTCAAACAGCTCAGTTTGCATTATTTATGGCAGGTAATGCTTAGTTCCCTCATCTGAAGTTACATTTGTGTGTGAAGGTGGAGGCAGATTTCAGCATCATAAAGAGAGGAGCAATCTTTACAAACAGTAAATGTTTCATGCGAGCCTTAAGAAGTCTTCTATGCTATTTTTCAGCAATATTTTATATTTTACC